>PQFF01000300.1:170288-192336 GCA_003547095.1 Diversispora epigaea | reverse complement strand
GATTCGAATATTTTTTAATGGATTCGAATATTCGGATTGGATTCGGATCGATCCGAATATAATCAAAATTGGATTCGGATTTTAAAATAATGGATCCGTATATGACGAATCCGGATCCGGATTAAGAATTAGAATATCGGATTCGTTCCGAATATTGATAAAATCCGATCCGATCCAACTTTGCGGAACCCTATTTCCAGCTTTATTACTAAGATTGTATTTTGTAACAAGAGTCATTAAATCTGCATATGCCTCATTTGGAAATTCTTTAATTTCAACTTCGGATTCTTCTATATTATCTTGCAAAATCAAACTTTTAGGTTCAAATTTTTCCAGAGTATTACTCATATTAGTATCAGATTTTTCTGTATAATTTTGCAAACTTTCAAATAAAATTTCATCAAAGTTTTCAAATTCTTCTGAACGAAGAGAAACATCACCAGCATAATTTAAATCACTTTCATATTGGTAAGAAATTTCGGATACTGGCAGTAGGTTTTCTTCTTGAATACTTTATAATTCTTCAATTTGACTAAAATTATCACTATCTAATGACATTTCATTAATACTCAAGACCGTATCTAAAATATTATTATTGGATTCCCCTGTACTAGTATTAAGTTCTTTAAGTTCATTACAATATTTTACATGTTGATAGTATTCATTTCGGCTTGAAAGATAACAATTACAATATAGATATTTAAAATTTACAGACATTGTTTTTAAATTAAAATTTAATATTTTTACTGAAGTTTTTAGACATTTTTTAACATATTTTTTCATAGTACTTATATATCTTTTCAAATTTTCAAATTTATCTTTTCAATAATAAAGAAAAACTTCTGAACATATTTGATTTATTTTGCAATTTTCTATATTAATTGATAAATATACAATAAAAAGAACATAAGATTTTATAATAAATACTATATCTGTAAAATTTTGTTTTGCAATTTTTGATATACATGATAATTTTGTGATATAAAAAGAATATAAGATTTTATAATAATTGTAAAACAAAAACAAAAACTTTTAAATTCTTTTATATCACAAAATTATATAAAATTGCAAAACAAAATGAATATATTAGAAAGTATAAATATATATTTATTTTACAGATATAGCATTTTTAATAATTTTGTGATATAAAAAGAATATAAGATTTTATAATAAATGCTATATCTGTAAAATAAATATATATTTATACTTTNGTATAATTTTGCAAACTTTCAAATAAAATTTCATCAAAGTTTTCAAATTCTTCTGAACGAAGAGAAACATCACCAGCATAATTTAAATCACTTTCATATTGGTAAGAAATTTCGGATACTGGCAGTAGGTTTTCTTCTTGAATACTTTATAATTCTTCAATTTGACTAAAATTATCACTATCTAATGACATTTCATTAATACTCAAGACCGTATCTAAAATATTATTATTGGATTCCCCTGTACTAGTATTAAGTTCTTTAAGTTCATTACAATATTTTACATGTTGATAGTATTCATTTCGGCTTGAAAGATAACAATTACAATATAGATATTTAAAATTTACAGACATTGTTTTTAAATTAAAATTTAATATTTTTACTGAAGTTTTTAGACATTTTTTAACATATTTTTTCATAGTACTTATATATCTTTTCAAATTTTCAAATTTATCTTTTCAATAATAAAGAAAAACTTCTGAACATATTTGATTTATTTTGCAATTTTCTATATTAATTGATAAATATACAATAAAAAGAACATAAGATTTTATAATAAATACTATATCTGTAAAATTTTGTTTTGCAATTTTTGATATACATGATAATTTTGTGATATAAAAAGAATATAAGATTTTATAATAAATGCTATATCTGTAAAATAAATATATATTTATACTTTCTAATATATTCATTTTGTTTTGCAATTTTATATAATTTTGTGATATAAAAGAATTTAAAAGTTTTTGTTTTTGTTTTACAATTATTATAAAATCTTATATTCTTTTTATATCACAAAATTATTAAAAATGCTATATCTGTAAAATAAATATATATTTATACTTTTGAATATATTCGTATTTTTGATAAGTATTATCAAATTATTCAATAAGTTATAATATGTATAAATGTAGATCCTTTAATTATGTCACGTGCAATGTGTCACGAATGTTTGTTTATTTTAGACCCTTACATTCAGTCGTCTATATTTTTATACTCCTAAGTTTCATATACTTTAGCTAGAACTAAAATGTACGTAAAATTGCAAAAGTGTATAGTATACATGTCGTCAAAACTATTGAATTGAGTCAGACGCAATTAAAATTGAGAAAAATTGGAGTTGAGTCAAGGCAAATTTTGATTTTTACTAGTGATTGATGCAATTAGTTGAGTCAAACGCAATTAAAAATTGAAATTTTAAGAGTTGAGTCAAGGTTAAATTAGTTTTGACGACATGTATAGTGTATAGTCAATTTTTTTCGTCTATATTTTTATACTCCTAAGTCTCATAGTTAATTTTTTTCGTCTATATTTTTATACTCCTAAGTCTCACATACTTTAGCCAGAACTAAAATGGACGTAAAATTGTGAAAGTGTATAATATTTTTAACATTTTTATATTTCTCTGTAAATATGATAGTTTTTATTTCAGTATTTGGTCAATTTGAACTATAAGAAATACATATTTTCTTTACATATTTTCTTTACATATTTTTTCAATTTGAAATACATATTTTCTTAATGAATTTCAGTACTTTTATTTCAGGTATTCACAAAAAAACTTCGCGATCTTCCGCAAATTCTTCGCGACCTTCTGTAAGTTCTTCTCAACAAACTGCAAGAAACAATGATATATTAGAAAGTAACGATGGTAATAAAACTATAACAAAAGTGTTTAAGAATGTATATAGTTTAATTTAACATGTTATTTAAAAATACAGATATAGTGCATTACATTTTAACCCGACAAAATTTTAGGTTAACTTTGAAAGGTATCTATTTTTGGAAAATCATATCTACAAAAAAAAATACCACATAAAATTGATAGTTTAAGTCAGGATCTTTTGATTTTATATGTTAGAATTTTAATTAATCCTTTTCTTAAAAAGTTATCAGCTTTTGAAAATATAATACTTTATTAATGGTCATATTATACATGTCGTCAAAACTATTGAATTGAGTCAGACGCAATTAAAATTTAAAAATTTGGAATTGAGTCATATGAAAAATTGACGCAATTGACGCAATTGACGCAATTGACGCAATTATTTTGACACAATTACATAGACGCAACTAAATTTCAGTAGTTGAGTCAATGGCTTTTTAGTTTTGACGACATGTATAGGTCATATAATAAAAAATATAAAATTGAAACAAGATTTTATGGTAAAAATTATAAAAATGTTTAGATAATAATATTGATTGCTGTGCATATAAAATTTTTTCTTTGCAATCAAATTTTATGGGAAAAAATCATGGATACAAGAAATTATCGAAAATACTAATCATTTATTTTTATTGTTTCCAAAATTTTACTGTGAGCTCAACAGGACCCCGAGCAATCTATGAATAGGTCAGATAATACTAAATTAGGAAATAAGAAAGGAAAAATATAATTTTTGTAAGTAAATTTTTAAATTTTAATTAAAAATAAGCAACTTTTTAAAATTTTTACTATGATAGCTAAGCAAACTCTAATGTGACCTATTTATAGATTGCTCGGGGTCCTAGCTCAACTATATAGAAATGTATTGGGGATTTGCCAAACAATATATACAATTACTCTTTATTAGGATTAAGAGAAGCAGTTCTATATAGTTTAAATAATGTGAGTTTATTTAATATTAAAAAANAGTAGTTGAGTCAATGGCTTTTTAGTTTTGACGACATGTATAGGTCATATAATAAAAAATATAAAATTGAAACAAGATTTTATGGTAAAAATTATAAAAATGTTTAGATAATAATATTGATTGCTGTGCATATAAAATTTTTTCTTTGCAATCAAATTTTATGGGAAAAAATCATGGATACAAGAAATTATCGAAAATACTAATCATTTATTTTTATTGTTTCCAAAATTTTACTGTGAGCTCAACAGGACCCCGAGCAATCTATGAATAGGTCAGATAATACTAAATTAGGAAATAAGAAAGGAAAAATATAATTTTTGTAAGTAAATTTTTAAATTTTAATTAAAAATAAGCAACTTTTTAAAATTTTTACTATGATAGCTAAGCAAACTCTAATGTGACCTATTTATAGATTGCTCGGGGTCCTAGCTCAACTATATAGAAATGTATTGGGGATTTGCCAAACAATATATACAATTACTCTTTATTAGGATTAAGAGAAGCAGTTCTATATAGTTTAAATAATGTGAGTTTATTTAATATTAAAAAATTTGCACAAAAATTATTACAATTTATAAATGCATATAGGCAAGGTTTAAATGGACAATTAGTTAATTATGTAAAAAAATATAAATTATATTATAGAATTCCTAATGTTATTTTAGAAGTTGAAGGAATTAAATAATATTTAAAATTAATTATTTTATTATTAAATAAAAAATTTTTTGTTTTTGATACAAATTTTATTATAATAAAAAAATTTTTTTGCGCTTCGCGCAAAATTTATTATATAAAAATCTGTAACTAAAAATTAAAACATTTGTCAAGTTAAAACGTAACACACCATATTTCGAAATATTTCAAATATTTCAAATTTCATACCTTTGATTAGATTTTTGATTCATAATATATATTCCATTTCTGACTAAACGAATTATAAACGTCTTCATGAAATTGTTGAATATAAGCTTCACAGCTTTCTTTATATTCATTTTTAGAATTATTGTCCTATTACGGTGCGTTATGTCTTAACCTGACAAATGTTTCAATTTTTGGTTGTAGATTTTTATATAATGAATTTTACGCGAAGCGCAAAAAAATTTTTTTATTATAATAAAATTTGTATAAAGAACAAAAAATTTTTTATTTAATAATAAAATAATTAATTTTAAATATTATTTAATTCCTTTTCTAATTGTTCAACTTCTAAAATGACATTAGGAATTCTATGATGTAATTTATATTTTTCTGCATAATTAACTAATTGTCCATTTTATACATGTTGTCAAAACTATTGAATTGAATCAGACGCAATTAAAATTGAGAAAAATTGAAGTTGAGTCAAGGCAAATTTTGATTTTTATTAGTGGTTGACGCAATTAGTTGAGTCAGACGCAATTAAAAATTGAAATTTTAAGAGTTGAGTCAAGGCCAAATTAGTTTTGACGACATGTATAGTCCATTTAAACCTTGCTTATATGCATTCATAAATTGTAATGATTTTTGTGCAAATTTTTTAATACTAAATAAACTCACATTATTTAAACTACATAGAACTGCTTCTCTTAATACTGATAAAGAGTAATCGTATATATTGTTTGACAGATCCCAATACATTTTTATATAGTTAAGCTCACAGTAAAATTTTGAAAACAATAAAAATAAATAATTAGTATTTTCGACAATTTCTTATATCCATGATTTTTTTCCATAAAATTTGATTGTAAAAAAAAAATTTTATATGTATAGTAATCAATATTATTATCTAAACATTTTTACATTTTTATTATGAAATTTTGTTTCAATTTTATATTTTTTATTATATAACCATTAATAAAGTATTATATTTTCGAAAGCTGATAACTTTTTAAGAAAAAGATTAATCAAAATTCTAACACATAAGATCAAAAGATCCTGATCTAAACTATCAATTTTATGTAGTATTTTTTTTTGTAGATATGATTTTCTAAAAATAGATACCTTTCAAAGTTAACCTAAAATTTTGTCGAGTTAAGACGTAATGCACTATATATTCAGAATTTTAGTTTCTTTATTAAATATTTAATTGCACATATAACTGTTTATCTAGTTTTTGATCTTTCTCAGCTAGTTTTTACTTTATAATTATCAGGAATTCAATAACCGTTTTCACCTTTTGTATATGACAAATAAGTTGAAAATGGATATAACTCTTCTTTGATAATATCATACGTATAACTTCTTTCAGATTCAAAATATTCAATAATAGATTTATTAAGATAATTATGATTTTCACTGTGATTTTTCTTTTTAATTTGTTGCATTATTTATTAATTTCATGTTATATATAAAAAAAAGTTTCAAAAAAGTTGATACATATTTTCGCATATATATTATATAAAAAAAAGTTTCGTATTATTTTATTTAACACAAGTTTATATATTTTTAAATTTATAGCCAATCAAATTATACTGATCAATATTGGTGATCTATTAAATTTGAGGACCTCCAATAAAAAATTAGGGTACTTTCGCAATTAGCAGATATAAATATAAAAAAATAGGACAGTTTTATCATGAATAAGATTCCAATTAATGACTAAATTTGCTAAGATTTATTAAGTATAGGCAGTCAATTTATTCTAATTTATGAATAGGAATTTCTGATTTATGAATTTTCACAAATAGGATGTCCGATTTATGCATATTTGTGCCATCAATAAGATTCTGATTTTTGTTCATTTGGCCAGTATCAACCAGTGCAATAAATTATGAAAATAATAATATAATAATATTATCCAATATAATTTAATATTTTATTTTTATTTTAAATGATTAGTGAGACCCTGTTTTTATTTAAATATTTATAATATACATTACAACAATTTAGTAACTTAAATTACAAATATATATAGAATAAAGACTGATTATAAAATTTAAATTACTCTAAATTCTAACTGTCTAACCAACCACTATAAAGAAGATTCTAAGATCTTCTTTATTTTTAATTGATTATACAATTTGATCTAAATTATTATTTAAAATAATACTATAAATTTCTTCTTCAACTTGAATATTTAATTCATCTTTTTGTCTAGTAATTGTTTTGATACATTCAAGCAATTGCTTAAAAAATGTGTTGAATTATTATCTTCACAAGAAATTAATAAATGATTAAACATTATATTTAATCTTTCAATTATATCAATATGAATTTGAATATAATTTATATCTTCAGAATTTTTTAAAGCATTTCTTGCTTCATTTATTATGCTGGAGGCAAATCAAAATATACTCTCTTGATTTTCTTGATTATTCATAATTATAATAATAATGATATAAATAATTTATTCAAACTTTAACTCAATCTACAAAGAATTTGGTATTCAAGTCAACTAATGAAAATGTGAAATAGAGTTTCTAAAAGATTCCCAATTTCAATTTGAGATTCCAATAGAATCTTTGTAAAGTTAAATAGAGCGCAGCATCCCATCCTTTAAATTATATCAGATTTCCAGTCACGTGTTAATTATTTGTTACATATATAGAAATTTGTATTATCCGGGATAACTGTGATAAAAAAAATTTTAATAATAGTGATAAAATTTTAATATTCGAGATAAAACTGTTAATAGGACAAAATTTATATTAACTGTGATAAAATTTTATTATTTGAGATAAAATTTATATTAACTGTGATAAAATTTTATTATTTGAGATAAAATTTATATTAACTGTAAAAGACCAAAAAAAGTCTTATGAAAAACAAACTGACTTTTTCAACTTCATTCTTTACTTCTTCAATTTTGGTACTGTAATAATATAAAAATTGCAAATTTATCTTAACCGTGATAATTCAGTTCAGATATAAATATCGGATGCATCCGAGTTTTTTTCTCAGATGTATGTGCGATTTAATTCGGACTTTTGTTCTGATTGGCTTGCCATATTCTGCATGCAATGCACAAGTATATAATAATAGTGTAATCTTGTTAATCTCAATCCACAATGAAAAAATATCTTGTTAATCTCAATCCACAATGAAAACTTCATTCAAAATATAATTCCCACAATGAAAATTTCATTCTAATGTTTATATTGCATGACCATTTTTAGAAAATAATATAGATAATAATATAAACAAAATATAAACAAAACACAAATTAGTATGCAATGAGAAGACTTATTCGAATTCATTCGCATATTCATTTAATTTTGATTTTTGGGGGATTTTTTTTGAATCCGAAAAAGAACGCAAGAATTCATTAATATAAAAGAACTGCATTTTTTCTCCAATCCGTTTTTCTACAGCGAAAAAATCTTTTCTTAATATTAAAAAAAAATAATAATTCGCGTTACGACTTTTTTTACGAACACTTTAATATAAGCACTTTTTTCGCCTATAACTACTACATCACAATAATAAAAATGAATACAAAATTTACATTTTTTGCTTTAAGCATCGTTATTCTTTCTATGGTCTTATCGGCTGCCGCAACCCCAAAAACTATTGTAGCTAAAGTAAGAATATTACCTGTTGCTGATACCTGTAAATATAGCAAGCGTTCTGCTGAACTCTTTCAACGGTATGCGCATACAAAAACTTGTCCTTGTACTGATGCTACAGCCAGATTTACATCCAATGTCGTTGGTGAAATTGTCTTTTCTCAAAACAACTGTGGCTCAACACTCGTGACCGGTCTCTTCAGTGACGGTCTCAACCCTCTAAAGAATACTTATTTTTACTATATTGTCGATCTTTGCGGCAACATTCTCTATGATTTGACACCAGCTTTATGTGTCAGCTATCGAAAAGACGGAACATGGCCATTCTTAGTAAAACTTAATAACCTTAACCTCGATTGTAACTCCAAAGGGGTACTTCTTGCTGAATGTACAAAATGTTTTAATAATTCTACTTTCAAACCTTATCATAAACGACAATTTGGAACGGGATCAAGAGGATCGAGTGTAGTTGTCGCAAAACAATAGTTAATTTGGGGCTTTTAAGGAAAATCGCTCCCATTTAGGAAAAAAGGAAATGTTTTTTGGTTGAATTTTTAATTTAAATCATATTTTTTCTTTATTTGAAAATGAATTTTAAATTATTTATCTCAATTAAATTTATTGAATGTATTTTTTTCTTATTTTTCCACTTTTTATTAACTTTTTATTAATTAATTTAATTTTATGAGAAATATTCTACATGTCTATCTGTCTGCTATTTTCAAACAGAATTTTAGATTAAACATGATCAAAAATAATTTTTAATTAATTCCAGAAATTCATCTAATTGGATTCAATAAAATAAAATTATATATAACCTAAAGATGTCTTTAAACTATATTTTTTAATTATGTTCATGCCCAAGATCCTTTTCATTTTACAATATTTATTGGATCTCTAGCTCCAAAAATGCTCGCAACTTTGAAATATAATAAAATTATTTTTTAATAAGCTAAATTATTAAATTTAAAAGTTTTTAATAGTGATGTGTTTTCAAGTAAAATAAAATTATTTTTTAAGAAAGTACGGTGGTTTATCTTTTACATTTTTTTTGTTGGTTCATTCTGTAATTTCGGTTGGTTTGTTGGTTTATCTTGTAAATTCGATTGGATTTCTTGAGCTTCAAGTATGGTAGGAGTTACTTGAATTGATATTATATTTTTATTGCTTCGTGATTGTTTTTTATTGTTATTTATATCTGCCCATTTTGATTTATTTATACCTGTAGCTCTTCGTCCTTTTTTATTAATTGGATCGATCTTTAAAACTTCCTGACGTACAATACTTTGTACTCTTCTTAATAGCATTTGGTTAACCTTGTATATCCTTCTATATTTAATTGTTTCGGTTTAAACTTTTTAAATAATTCATGTTCAAGAAAAGTTCTCCATTCAAATACTTCATCAGCAAGTTTCCAAATAGCATCTTTCTGTGAAGTGATCGCACGACCATTTTTTTTCTTTCACATGATCATAAATATATTCAGCAAATAATAATCTCTTTCTGATTGAGCTGATCTTATTTGTTGTTTTAGATTATATAATAGTCTTTCAAGTCATTGAAGAATATTAGTAGTATTCAATCATATAATCGAAATGGTATTGCATTAATTTATTAGATATATATCCACAATGAGAGACATATTAATATTATCAATTTACGAATGGAATAATTATGTGTTTAAATATTTGAAGTGTATAATTATCTAAACTAACGATAGCAAGAGTTCCTAACTTTGCATTTGCACTATTTAATGATTTTGATAAATGGACTGAAACAGTAGATAAATTTATTCAAGATGCTCAATAAATGCAGATGTATGGAAAGTAATAGAATGAATACCTTTTGATATGAATAGCAAAAGGTTTTTTTGGTATTATTTATTATGCTGAAGAATTTTTTTTTTTTATATTTTTATATTGAATTTTTTTTGGTTTAATTATAAATCTTGTTCTAGAAATTGCTCCACATGTTCTTTTTTTAATTGACTCGGAATCTTGTAACCCAATTCTCTAAGGTTTTTAAGAAAGGAATTGCTTCAGCTGTAAGTTCATTATTTTCTATCATTTCTTGTGGGATCCGCGGATAAAATCATTATGTATTTTACGGATAAAAACGGATATAAACGGATATTCGTGTAGGCTAAAATATAGGGTGTATTACATAATATGTATAATATGTATTACAAGTAGAAACGTAAACATGTGATTATATTCTTTAAAGGTCATTCGCCAACATGTCAATCACATTTCATTTGTTGTACATCGATCTGCGCAAATTTTATTGATTTTCGTGACGGATAAATTTATCCGCGGATCGATATAATATAAATAATATATCAATTGTTGGGCGACTTTTGATTCAATCATTTATTTAGAGTTATGACATGAAGTTAAATTGATTTATTGTGATCATATATATATATATCATATTTTATTACCAATTTATCCATAAATATTATGAATAATTATTTAACAGATGATTGATTTTTTTAGGTAGACCAGAGGTCAAATATCAATTCATTTATTTATACTTTGAATATAGATATTTCCTAATAAAAAATATACTATTTTTTGAAAAATCAAAATCATCAATGTTAATGAATAAGTAAATTATACATTAATTTGGCAACATGTACACTCCCCTCCCAAAAGTATTGGACCAGAGGGTTTTTTTAAAAATTTTTAACATTTTTCAAAAGCCAATTATGACACAACAAATGATTCAAATTACATGAATTTTTTTTTATTCAATTCCTTTGATCAAGGGCTATCACTTGATACCTTTTTTGTTAAAATTGAATGCATACTTTTACAGGAATTAAGTTTCAAATAAAATTTACCAAAAATGATAAATTAATTCTTTTAATTAAATATTAGTCGATCTCAGTTAATATTGATACTAGATATAAACTATCTTATACAGACTTGTAGCTAAGTACTAAATCTACAACTTTAATTAAAACAATATTTTATGTTTTCTAGTAAAAATCAGAACTTTACTTAGACACGACTAAAAACGATCGAAAAGATTAAAAATTTGACTTATCTTAACAAATAATTATTAATAGTTGTGATATAAAAACTTTTATCTTTTATCAATTAAATCTTGAAAGTGATACTAAGTAATTTTAAAGGCAAACATAATGAATATCATCTGTAAAGATTTAGGGCCTGTATCATAAGAATTGAAGGAATAATTGTTATTTTAATTTTAAAAAATAATTGTTAATTATTTTCTTAATTCCTATACTAAAGGCCTGAAAACTTTACAGCAGATGCACAGCATTATTTTCTTTAAATTTTTTAATATTACTTCTAATATTTTACTATTAAATAATAAAGTTTTATACACAACAACTTTTGAAAAATATTACATCGGAACAAAGTGATCAGTAATCATTTTCTCAAGATTATTACTAAATTTACCTATAAATTTCAAAGACGAATTATAACACAATGAGTAATCAAAATTATACAAACTTCTTTTTAAAAGAATCACCTAACCAGGTGCTATCAAATAATACTTTGTTTGTTAAAATTAGACGTTTTTTAGTGCCGTAATTTAAATTAACCAAAAATATCAAATTGAATTAATGATCGTAATATCTTTCGATTTCAATAACTATCCATCATAGATACCAACTATCTTATATAGACTTGTAGCTTATAACAAGAGCTACAACTTTTATTAATATCATATTTAATATTAACTAGTAAAAATTAGAACTTTACTTAGACATAATTATAAATATTTATAATAATATATTTTTTTTTAAGTATTAAAAAATTTTATTAATAAATTTAAATGAAATTTATATTATTCTATCCACCAAAATATAAATTTTTATTTTATTGTTAATACTTTGTTGGATAACCATGACTATCTATTACAGCTTGAACTCTTCTTGGCATACTTTCTACTAAATTTTCTAAAATTTCTGGTTCAATTTTATACCATTCCTCTTTTAATACAACCATTAATTCAGTAAGATTTTTTGGATGTGGATTATGTTTACAAACTTTCCTTTCTAAAACATCCCATAAATGTTCAATTGGATTGAGATCTGGTGACTGTGCAGGCCAAGGAATATTTTTTATTGAATTATTTTCCATTCATTGTTTAACTATTTTTGCTCAATGAACTGGAGCATTATCATCTTGAAAAACATATTTTAAATTATTTTCTAGTTCATTAATAAATGACAAAAGATTGTTTTCTAAAACTTCAATATATACAGAACCCGTAATTTTACCAGAAACTTGAACTAATGGACCAGGACCAATTTTGTTTTTTGTAAAACACCCCCATACCATTACACCTTGATTTTCTGATTTTACTGTTGGAATTAAGCAATTTACATCATATTTTTCATGTGGATGACGCCAAACCCAATGATGAGCATCATTTTGAAATAATAAGAATCGAGATTCATCACTCCAAATTATTGTATCCCATTCAGAATTCCATTCTTTTCTAATATTACTCTATTCTAATCTTTTTTGATGATTTGTTTCAGAAATTAAAGATTTTCTTTTACCAGCTCGGCCATAAAAACCCTCATTATGTAAAGTATGCCTTATAGTCTTAGAACTTACTGAAACTAGTGATAATTAATTGAATTTTTCAGTTATTTCATCCAAAGATTGTTGACGATCTTTTTTTACTATACTCACAAGATGTCTAATATGTCTTTCTGTTAATTTAGGTGGTCTACCCGACCTGGAAGCACTTGAAGTTTGATTTTCAGACCTATATTTTTCTATAATATTATGGATAGTGGATTTGGGATAATTGAGAATAGCAATAATATTTTGTTCACTATGACCACCTTTCCAAAGGCCAATAATTTCCCCATGTTCAAATTCTGTAAGTTTTCGAATTTTAGGCATTATGAAAAAAAATATTTGACATGGGAAAAAATGGTTCATTTGATAATAATAAATTATAAATAGTTAAAAAATGACTATCATGTAACAATTATCACATGATCAAATATTTATAATTAAAGAGTACAGATTATCATAAGATTTGCTATATATAGTGAGTTAATAAATAATATAGCAAATTTTATTACAACTTATGAAAAAATCTTAAACTAATATATTAATATAAATATTTTATAGTTATGTCTAAGTAAAGTTCTAATTATTACTAGTTAATATTAAATATGATATTAATAAAAGTTGTAGCTCTTGTTATAAGCTACAAGTCTATATAAGATAGTTGGTATCTGTGATAGAAAGTTATTGAAATCAAAAGATATTACGATCATTAATTCAATTTGATATTTTTGGTTAATTTTATTTGAAGCAAAATTACAGTGATAAAAAAATGACTAATTTTAACAAACAAGGTATTATTTGATAGCACTTGATTAGGTGATTCTTTTAAAAAAAAGTTTGCATAATTTTGATTACTCAGTGTGTTATAATTCGTCTTTGAAATTTATAGGTAAATTTAGTAATAATCTTGAGACAAATGATTGCTGATCACTTTGTTCCGATGTAATATTTTTCAAAAGTTGTTGTGTATAAAATTTTATTATTTAATAGTAAAATATTAGAAGTAATATTAAGAAATTTTAAAGAAAATAATGCTGTGCATCTGCTGTAAAGTTTTCAGGCCTTTAGTATAGGAATTGAGGAAATATTTAATAATTATTTGTTAAAATTCAAATGACAATTATTCCTTTAATTCTTATGATGTAGGTCTTAAATCTTTACAGATGATACGCATTATGTTTATCTTTAAAAGTACTTAGTATCACTTTCAAGATTTAATTGATAAAAATAAAGTTTTATATATCACAACTATTAATAATTATTTGTTAAGATAAGTCAAATTTTTAATCTTTTCGATCGTTTTTAGTCGTGTCTAAGTAAAGTTCTGATTTTTACTAGAAAACATAAATATTGCTTTAATTAAAGTTGTAGATTTAGTTCTTAGCTACAAGTCTGTATAAGATAGTTTATATCTAGTATCAATATTAACCGAGATCGACTAATATTTAATTAAAAGAATTAATTTATCATTTTTGGTAAATTTTATTTGAAACTTAATTCCTGTAAAAGTATGCATTCAATTTTAACAAAAAAGGTATCAAGTGATAGCCCTTGATCAAAGGAATTGAATAAAAAAAAATTCATGTAATTTGAATCATTTGTTGTGTCATAATTGGCTTTTGAAAAATGTTAAAAAATTTAAAAAAAAACCCTCTGGTCCAATACTTTTGGGAGGGGAGTGTATAAAGTAAATAGTGTAAGATTTAATATTACAATTTTTCAAACCTAAAAATACAAATAATGAATTCTTCAATAAAAATATTAACATAATTTATTTCATGTACATAATATACTACCACCTCAATATTAGTAACTTTTTTTTGATCAATTATTTTTTTCACGATTTTTTCCTTTTTCTTCTTTGACGTCAATTGGATGTGATTGTGATGACGTCAATCCATCTAATCCATCTGAAGTTGAAGCTAAATCTACAGTATCGCGAATACCTCCAAATAGTTCTTGATCCTGTTTCCATATCTTTGTTCCAAATCGACAAAGATTTATTGCTTGAAATAATCTGCCAATAATATTTACCAATAAGTTAAGACATGAAGAGACGAGTGCAAGAAGAGGGATTATATCATATGTAACCACACTATTTATGTATATTATCTAAAATATTGAAAATTTTTATAATTAGAATAAAATAATTATATTTTTTTATATAAATAAAAAGAATTTGAAGACTGACCTGAATGATCACTTGCGGTATATCTTCAAGAATAATGTTTAAACAAGAACCCCCAAAGATTCTGGCTTTTCCTTTAATTGAAAATGGAGCATTGAAAAATTCAAATCCGGCCAAATTTGAATAGAGAATACTTAATGCTTCAATGTCAGCACCTGATAAAACTGTAAATATTGATACCACCCTTCCATGTTGAGAGAACCATGTCATGAAAGTTTTAGATTTGTTTTCTTCAAAGACAATATAAAATGCCCAAATAGTATTGATGACAATTGGAACAATTAAGAATACGATACTATTTACATATTTGTATAAGTTTTTAATAATAATAAAAAATAAATGAATAAGTAAATATAATATAAAAAATGTAAACGTGCATGCAAATATATATATGTATATATATGTATATTAATTGATAAATTTACCTTGGAATATATAATGCCTCAACATTTTTACCATTGAAACTTACGAAAAGGGTATCCATTGCAAAATCAAAAATAATTAATCCAAGTTGTAAAACAGCCATGCTACGACCCTTTATGAGAATTTAAATAATGTCAATACACACAAATTTCCATTTTCTATAATATTCTAAACAAATAAGATGTCTTTTTTTTTACCTTGCTTTCTCTTTTATGTGCTAAAAGGAAAAGAAGCATTAAAATTCCAAACGCGAGTAAAACACCCGCAAATCTCCATCTGTATTCTTCCCATAAGTTTTCTAATGAAAAAGAAAGAGTGATTAGTAATGAAGACATATTAAATAAGTTAAAAATTCAATATATACTAATATATACTCACGTTTTGGTTTAAATCCAAACTCTTCATCTAAATACAATGTGGTGGGGAATAAACTAATGGAAGTTATACTTTTATATTTAATCATATCATTTAAATCATCTATAATAGATTGTACACTTCTTTCACTTCTGGATGATAGAATTCTAAGTGAAATGCGTTTTTGACGATTAGGTTTAATATTGTTATCAATTTCGCATTTCTCATTTGAACTTAGTCGATAAATATCAACAGGAATAATTTTAGATAATTCAGTTTGTAGATCAAAAAAGAAATCAGCTTGTCCAGTTGAAGTAAGATTATCGTAGTGTTTGGTGCCTTCTTTAGTTAAACGCATCACTCCAGATGCTGTGCCTATTGTAGAAAATTTTCAATACATTTTGAGTGATTTTATATTAAACACACACACATATAATAACAATTGCACTGAAATTTACCTGCATAAGTTTCATCCTTAATTGGATCTAAAAACCGTCAGATATAAAAAGAGAAAATTATATTATTTAGTATTTAAATTAATAACATATAATAAAATAATATCTTTTACATACTTGTATTGAATTTCCAAATATTATCATCTATACCCTTTAAGGGTTCGCCGTATACTTTGCTTTTTACAAAATTATTATCAACTTTAACATAAAATTGGCCATTAGGATAACTAAAGGTACTTCTGATAACTTTTACAGTTACGGTTAATCCATCTTCAGAGATGGAACAATATTCATAATTATTTGCATTAACAAATTGTCGAGTAACGTTTTGATTAACGCTGTTATCAACTAGATAGATCCAAATATTTCCATCAGAAAGTTCTACTGGTTGATTATATGTTATCATAATATTACCCATATCCGTTAAATTTGAAATATTAGAAATATTAGCATTTATTGAGGGATATGTAGAATCTATTATAGTATTTGAATAACCATGATCCAAATATCCTGAGTAGTTAGGCATATCAGTGGTATTAAAACTCCACGTATTATTACTTTCTATTTGTGATACTAACAGAGTATTATTAGGTAGAATTAAAAAAATTCCTCGCAAATTTAAAAATGATGGATTATCAAATTCCCATTTAGAATAACTATTTTCGATTTCATTAAAATAGTATCCATTAACAGTCCGGCCGGATCCACTTACAAAATAACTAGTTAATAAATAACCACCATAAGGAATACTTTCAATTTGCCATCCTGTACTAATATTTCGGGGTAATTCGGGTAAGTTGGTTAATGGGATGGTTTTTGTTACAGAGCCAGATATTAAGAAATCAAGTTTCACATAATAATAAGTAACATTCCGTGTGAAGGTGAGCATACAAACTTGTCCAATTCCAGAACTTGAAATACCACAATCAATACCAACTACTGTAATATTAGATATGGTTGATTGATAAAGCAGTTTTGGCGCACTAAATTGTGTTTCATTATATCCTATTTTAAAATAATACACCGTGGCGTAAACTTCAAAAAGATTGTTGGAATTAGTGGAACTGGTGGAATTTGCCAAAATTATGCTATAACCCTCATCAACAGTAGCCATGGTACTAAATGCAGCAAATCCACTTTGGGGAAGTGGAAAATTTCCTTCTTGTAACTTTATAATATTGAATGAATCACCTCTAAAAAATAAATTAAAATTAAAATTAAAATTGATAAATTGTAAAATCTTATAATATTAATATCATACATATGTCATAATATAAAAAACTCACATCATATATTGTTGCCACACGACATAAGTTGCGTTCTTCCCAGCTATCCTTATAAAACCTCTTTCTGGATTAACGTTAGGTATTATTGTCGTTGCCGAAGAAGGGTACCATTTAGCAGATTCGATGTAAGCATCTCCTAAATTTACTTCACTTCATATTTTAAATTATATTTTTGAATAAAAGTAATAATAATTGTCATATAATATGATAATATGATATGATTATGATAGAATTATTGAATATATTTACTCATATAAATTGCCATTCCAATCAATAATACGTCCCCATTCTTCATAAGTTGTAAGATTGGTCGTATCTGAAGCTTTAAAGTATCTAACAATTAAGTAGCCCCTTTGAAGCGCATATATACTTATAGGGCTCTGATTAACACCAGAAATGCTAAAAAATTGCCAGTTAAAATCTTGAATTTCTAGTTCTTTGTCTATTTCACTGACTGTTCCATTGGGATGAATAATGCGTAACGATAACACTGGTCTTAACCACTCAGTAGAATTTGATGGTTTGTAAGGATTCCTGTTAACAATTCGAATAACCACTGTCTTATCGATATATTTTCCGTATTGATACATCAATGGTGATGTTACGTATGAATTCGTTTCATTATGTATAAAAGTTCCAAAACCTGATACCGAAAACGTCAGTGAAAAAATTGTTATCCACGCTATTAGCAAAACCATTAAATTTAAACTTGATCGTATCATTATGATGAAATAATCGATATAAAAATTTTAATTTATTTTAAAAAAAAGAAATTTTGTGGATTCAGGCCCGTGAAAATTTAGTGTCAAGCTTTTTTATTTTTGACGGAAATGAACTGAGTACTTTATGAGAAAAAATTTTGTTATTTCTATGTTATAACCTATCTCCTCTAAAAAAATTTTTTATGATACTTTAGATAAATGGATGGTTGTCTTAATATTGTATATGTGTACAATTATCGATGTAAAAATATGCACAAATAAATTAATATTTCGGTGAACAAAAAAGAATTCCACACCACAACCACAAAATAAATAAATAAAAAATAATAGTACAATAAAATTCACGTTTGATGGTGACTGCATTTTTATTTATCAAAATGTTGCAGTACTCACAACTAGTACCCGTATTCTCAAACCTAAACAATGAATTCTTTGACTATTATTATGATTAATTTTTTTTCTGATAAATTTTCACGGTGATACATGTAATAAAGGTAAAGGTGATGATCATTAAAAATACTGTAATATGAAAAAAAGAAAGGATAATTTTAATGTCGATATGTTCATTTTTTAGAAGCATCAACGCAATTATCTTTCATGGCTCATTCTCAGAAATACTTCTAAACATAGAAAATGTGCCGTTATTAGTTATTATTGTGATTATTATTATTCTTTAATAATTTAGTAAAACAGAACGATAAATATTTGTCGATTTATTTAATTAATTTAGTATAATAATAAATATTATGATAATAACAACGATAATAAATTAATGATAATAATAATAATAATAATAATATAGCTGACTTGAACCCCGTATTTATCGCTGCTTCACTAAGGGAAAAAAAAGGTGAATACACTCGTTATAATAATAATAAATATAAATAATAAATAAACAAACCATCAATGGGCTTCAAAATAATAAACTACTATAAATATCTATATTGATATACTATATATACCATATTGTATTACCAAAATCAAAACTCACAAAAATTAGGTTCGATCTAAATATCACCATATTTTGTAACAATTTCGTATCCCATAGCACAATAAATAAATGTGATTGTGATAAATAGAGTTTCCCTAAATAACGTAGTGTAAAAAAAAATATTATTTCTTTACTATAGGCTTTAGATAGATTTAAAAAGTATATATTATATACAGATATGGATAAATTAGAACAATATACAGTTATAGATATTAATTTTATTAAATAAAGTTTTGATTCTGTTCGTTCGCTTATGCTAAATATTGATTTATTATCATATACCATGTAATATCATGTGAATAAAGAACGAAATAATAAAAATGAATGAATTAAAATGAATTGCATTTTTAAAAACTTATTATTTGAATAAATTTTCTACCCAAGAATTCTTTTTATCCTTAAAACCAGAATTAGCGATTTCAGAAGAGGAAGTGGGATTTTTTGCTTGATTTGAAAGTAGCAATATATTCGTTCTATTGTGAATTCTCAGATGAGATATATTGTTGCACAGCACTATCTGATGTCACGTAATTTTATTTTTAATGGCGATTATGTAATCATTTTAACCCATTTATTCCATATTTTATATTTGAATCATAAATACAGTATCATATAGATATTATTTTTTGGAAAAAGTAAAATATATGAAATTATAGATTCTTCAACTACAGTAACAACATTAATAATAATAAATAATATTATCAAATTTATAGTATTCAAAATCTACTTAATACTTTAGCAGAACTCCTATAAAATTAAAAACCCTAACATTAAAGTATTAAGCTAAACCCAAGGGTTTAGGAAAAAGCTGAAGTTGAAACTGTCTTAAAGGGGTTTAGCCTTTTATATAATTTGCCAAAATTCCGAAATTCCTACTGGTCAAATGAATAAAAATTGGAATCCTATCCTATTGATTCTATTGATAGTGCAAATATGTATAAATCAGACATTCTATTTATAAAAATTTATAAAACAGAAATTCTTATTTATAAATTGAAAAAAATCAACTGCCTATACTAAGAATGGTAAGCATAATACAAATTAAGCCAGGAATTTAACCAGATATAATTTAGCCAATTGAGTCCAAAATTTAGCTACAGTACAATCGGGCGCAATGGCTAAATTCCGGCACAAAGGCTTAATAATGGCGTAATTCTGATTGGCTGGCGCAATTATAAAATTTATTAAATAATTATTTTTAAATTTTTAAAAATAATTAATTTTAGCTTTAATTTCAAATTAATTTTACATAACTAGGAGCGATTTTCTACTATTATATTCCTATGACAGATCGAAAGATCTAGTTCTTAGCTACAAGATGGATGATATATATTTTATTTCTGTAACATTAAAATTGACCAAATTATAGCTATTTTAAAACAATATATTAAAATATTAATATCAGTAAAATTAATTANATAAAAATTGGAATCCTATCCTATTGATTCTATTGATAGTGCAAATATGTATAAATCAGACATTCTATTTATAAAAATTTATAAAACAGAAATTCTTATTTATAAATTGAAAAAAATCAACTGCCTATACTAAGAATGGTAAGCATAATACAAATTAAGCCAGGAATTTAACCAGATATAATTTAGCCAATTGAGTCCAAAATTTAGCTACAGTACAATCGGGCGCAATGGCTAAATTCCGGCACAAAGGCTTAATAATGGCGTAATTCTGATTGGCTGGCGCAATTATAAAATTTATTAAATAATTATTTTTAAATTTTTAAAAATAATTAATTTTAGCTTTAATTTCAAATTAATTTTACATAACTAGGAGCGATTTTCTACTATTATATTCCTATGACAGATCGAAAGATCTAGTTCTTAGCTACAAGATGGATGATATATATTTTATTTCTGTAACATTAAAATTGACCAAATTATAGCTATTTTAAAACAATATATTAAAATATTAATATCAGTAAAATTAATTAATAATTTTATCTGATCAACTTTTGTCACGTGACCAAAATTGCACCAGCCAATCATAAATTGCACCTGAATTTAGCCAGAAAAAAATTAATTAGCCTTTGAGCCAGAATTTAGCCGGCATAATTTAATTAGCCTTTAAGCCAGAATTTAACTGGTGCAAAATTAATTAGCCAAAGACGCAATTATTGAGCCAGTCTTCATATCAATTGAGCCTTCCACCCTTAGCAATGATAACATTTTGTGAATTTATTATTCAATTACAAATTAAAGGTGAAGGAATCAAAACTTTAACAAAAACCCGATGGTCAACTATATACAGATTACGTTCTATTTTTAATAAAGTATATATAATTAAATATTTTATTTATTTATATTTTAAAATAATTAATTAAATTTTTTAAATATTTTATTTAAGATTTTAAATGAAAAACTAAATATTTTAAATGCAAATTGTATTCGAATACTTTCTTCACGAGGATTTTTTGATGATATTTGACAATTAATAGATATTTTTAAGCCAATTAAAAATATAATTACTATTCTTGAATCAAAAACAGCAATATTGACAGATTGTTTTTTCCATATATGTTGTCTTGGATCTTCTATTTATTATATTTCTGCAACTACAAATAAGCTTTATCAGAGTTTTTATAATTATA
Organism: Diversispora epigaea; assembly: GCA_003547095.1. Taxonomy (NCBI): domain Eukaryota; kingdom Fungi; phylum Glomeromycota; class Glomeromycetes; order Diversisporales; family Diversisporaceae; genus Diversispora; species Diversispora epigaea. The sequence goes on along the minus strand of PQFF01000300.1, from coordinate 170,422 downwards.
GTATTAAAAAATTTAATAATAGATTATACATGTCGTCAAAACTAATTTGACCTTGACTCACATCAGGAAACTTTTCGGGGCGTAAATTTACAGAAAATTTACGGGACCTACAGAAATTTACGCCTAAAAAAATC
>PQFF01000300.1:146028-169674 GCA_003547095.1 Diversispora epigaea | reverse complement strand
AGATCTTTCGATCTGTCATAGGAATATCTTAGTAAAAAATCGCTCCCTGTCTTATAAATAATGATCAAAGTCAAAAAAATTGATTTTTTTAGGCGTAAATTTCTGTAGGTCCCGTAAATTTTCTGTAAATTTACGCCCCGAAAAGTTTCCTGATGCAACTCTTAAAATTTTAATTTTTAATTGCGTCTGACTCAACTAATTGCGTCAATCACTAATAAAATCAAAATTTTGCTTTGACTCAACTCCAATTTTTCTTAATTTTAATTGCGCCTGACTCAATTCAATAGTTTTGACGACATGTATATAATAGATGGTAAGAATTTGATCATCAAATATTTGTTTTGGTATATTTTCTACATTCAGTATATCATAGTAAATTTTAAATTATATATATTAATAATAATTAATTAAGGGTGGCCCTATTTCCACCATCATATTTTACTATTTCCACTATGGGTGGATCACATGATCCAATAAAAAAGAAATTTACTATTTCCACTATAGTAATAATATTGTCATGCTTCGGTAACAGTCTGTTTGGAATAATCACTATCGGGTTATAAAGATGCATGAGCAAGTTTATTTATAATTAGCAAAAAAGTTTATCAAAGTTTATTTGTGGTGAATGATTTGTAATATTTGAAGACACATAGATGAAAATAAAATGATATTTGTAATAATGACTATCCTATGAAATATAATGACTATGACTAATTTTAATTGCAATTGTGATGGTGATCGTGATTAATGAAGCATCTCTTGGGGAAATCCTATATATATACTTACGATTCTGTTTACAATATCTCCCCAATATCTTTTTCATTCTCTCAAAAAGATGATGATGTTTATACGAAACGTGAAGTTGATGCTAAAAATAATTTGTGCGCCCGATATCCTTTTTATCTTATACGTGATTATTTATTTTAGCACAAGATTCAAGGAATGTAACAGGAAGAAATATCACGAATTCTTTTTAACAATTTATCAAGCAGCAAGCACAAGATCAACTTTAGAACTGTTTTTTGTCCTATTATTTTGGACGTTTTAATTTCAGATAGTAAGAATAGCGGTGTTACATTATGAAATTTTTACAATAGCACATAAATTGTGTAACTTATTTTTTATTGTAGCTTTTATAAACACGTTTTATGAAGGACATTTGACAAACAGATAATTATTTCTATAGGAGAAGTATTATTTTTTTTCTCATATAAAAACATTTAAATCTAACTACTCTATTTTATATTTTTTGCATTTGGACATGTTCTACTATTGTGTCCAATTTCATGACATAGACCACATTTTCTACGTTTTCCCTGTTCAACCAATTCAAAGGTGGATGGATCTCTTTTAGTGGATGATTGAGCATAGTTTTTTGCTTCAACTGGATGTTCCCTCGTTTGTTGCACCTGCAGATTTTGCACAACTACAGTTGACTCTTGGAACAAGTTTGACATTTTATTTAAAACTTCAGCTTTTTTATGTTCCGATAAATGGTTGAACTGTTGATTATATTCTTTCCATCTTTGTTGCAAAGGATTTTCAGTTTCAGATGGTCTTTCCTGATATAGTTGGCATTCTTGGATCCACCAATATTGATGAAAGTCAGCAAGTTGTAAGCATCAGTTGTTCCTGAGATGTTCCTGAATTATATGAGTACATGGAAGACCCATTGATGATTTAAAAGTTCTACTACAAGATTGTAGCAGATCTTTTGGTGTTGTCTTTGAAACCTTCAAAAATTGTTCATGAACCTTTTTTAATGCAAATGTAGATATTTTGGTAACAATTTGCGCATAGAATGGTTGATTTTGAGTTTGGGGGATTCGAATCATTTCTTGGGAGGTCATAGTTTGGATTTCTTGATACTGGTTTTCTAATGCCAAAGTGATTCTTTCATGGACGGTGTTACTAGATGAAATTACTACAGTAGAAATATATAATCATTATATTATTTAACCACCCTATATTGTATTAGAAATAATTAACGGATGAAATTATAAATATCAAGATAATAATAACAATTAGTAATACTTAATAACATTTATTAACAAGCCAAATAGTTTAGTCACACAAGATGTAAGTAACACAAGATATTGTATAATTATTATTAATTATCATTACCTAGTAACAATTATTATTATATAGTATTAATTAGTATTAACTATTAGTATAACATATAGTATATATTTAGTAGGTTATATGATAAATATATTAACCAATGATATTAGTATACAATAATGACACAGTAGTCTAGAAAAATATAAAAAGGGAACTTGTTTGATTTGGTTCCCTTAGCTAGAAAATTTCTGAATAGTTAATTTTCAGTTTTAGCTCGAAGGAAGTTAATATTATAATTATAAAAAATGTAATTGTATTATTAGGAAGTGAATATTAAATAAAATATTAATAAATATTAAATAAAAATAATTAAAGAGATTTATTATCGTATTTATTTGACATAATGTTTATTAAAGTTATTTAATAAAGGAAGTACTAAGGAATTAAAGATGATATCTTTAATAAAAGATGAAAGTATCTAAAATATGAATTATAAGGAAGTTATCAATAAAGTAAGTCCGTAATAAAGGAAGTTCTAAGATTAATAATAAAAGGATATTATTATTGAAGAAAGTTATTAATAAGTAAAGTTATTAATAAAAGTAATTATTAATAATGAAGTTATTAATTAATGGAAGCAACGAAGTTATAATGATTTAGAAGAATAATTAGTTTATTAGTTCTAACTAAAAATTAACTGGTGCCTTCTAAAGATAAAGTATTAACCAAACTGAAAGTCTTGTACCTAACGGGAAGGATTATAAACTCCTTAAAAGAACCGTAAGTGGGATGTAGAAAAGTACACCTGCGACAATGGTACAAAGATCACCCGTTGATATTTGAAGATACTTTTTTAACATTGCATGGGCTCCTTCCACTCGTGATGTTGTAATATTACCTAGGTGCATATATTGGTTTACCCTGACGCTCACAATTTGTGTTTTGAATGGTAACCATGTATTCTGCAAATATGTAACAACTGAAATTTTTCATTGTATTTTTTTACCAATTCTTCCCAGTTTTTATCAAAGTTAACTTCTGTTTTGGATCTTGTGAGGTTAGACCAGCTTTCTAAAAATGTAGTCCATTCTTCATTTGTGTGAAAGTAACGTTATTACCATAGTAATTCTGTAGTAGTCATATTTTAATTATTATTATATATTATTGACTTATATTATTTATTATTTTATTTTATATTTATATTTAGTTAGTATTTATTTGTTTATTTATTTATATTCTTATGTTCTTATCTGTAATACGAAAGACAAATTGATTTACAAATATGTAGTTGTGTAGTGTAACTATGTTCTATAATAGATTTACCATAGATAGTAGTAAATTAATATGTAGATTATGTATTACGAGGACCCAAAGGACCTAAAGGATCTAAAGGACCCAAAAATTAGTTATATAAAGGATGGATTTTGGCTTGAGTCAAAGTCAGTTCAGTTTAGTTTTAGTTTGAATCTGTTAGTTTAGGATTCTATCCTTTAATTAGGAAACCTTTGTAACTAATTTATTTGTAAATTAGTTCCTTTTGTATTTGCAATTACCATTAATAAAGGTTATTATTACCTTAAAATTATCAGTATTATTGTTTTATTAATAATAACCAAACCCTTTGTATTGAATCGTCTACTTTATCATTTGGAGCACTGTCTCATGATTGTCCGGAGTGTAATGTAGGACTTTATGGTCTACGCACTATGAAAACTAATAACTCACACGTGATGTCTGTCTGTTCACTTTCGGGAAGCTGATTGGGTGTTTACATGATCTGTCCTGTCACGAGATAATGTTTGTATTACATCATTGTAACTTTTTTTAATTGTAATAAAAATCTTAAATTTTGCTCCGGACTTACAACGGTTCCCGTTTCCTAGTATTAGTAGTTAACACAAATCAATACACTTATTAACAGTAGTTATTTAACTTCTAGAATTTACCTATTAGTAGTAGTTGTAACTATTTTGACTAATAGTTTCCTTGAATAATATCTTTAATATTATTTCAAGAGTTCCTGTTCATTCCACGTGTTTATTAAGAAGGATAAACCTCCATTGGTAACAATTTGATGCCTTCTGGTGGAAATGCAAAAAGAAATTATACTGTTAATGGTTATTGCCAAAAGACGCAANAGGATCTAAAGGACCCAAAAATTAGTTATATAAAGGATGGATTTTGGCTTGAGTCAAAGTCAGTTCAGTTTAGTTTTAGTTTGAATCTGTTAGTTTAGGATTCTATCCTTTAATTAGGAAACCTTTGTAACTAATTTATTTGTAAATTAGTTCCTTTTGTATTTGCAATTACCATTAATAAAGGTTATTATTACCTTAAAATTATCAGTATTATTGTTTTATTAATAATAACCAAACCCTTTGTATTGAATCGTCTACTTTATCATTTGGAGCACTGTCTCATGATTGTCCGGAGTGTAATGTAGGACTTTATGGTCTACGCACTATGAAAACTAATAACTCACACGTGATGTCTGTCTGTTCACTTTCGGGAAGCTGATTGGGTGTTTACATGATCTGTCCTGTCACGAGATAATGTTTGTATTACATCATTGTAACTTTTTTTAATTGTAATAAAAATCTTAAATTTTGCTCCGGACTTACAACGGTTCCCGTTTCCTAGTATTAGTAGTTAACACAAATCAATACACTTATTAACAGTAGTTATTTAACTTCTAGAATTTACCTATTAGTAGTAGTTGTAACTATTTTGACTAATAGTTTCCTTGAATAATATCTTTAATATTATTTCAAGAGTTCCTGTTCATTCCACGTGTTTATTAAGAAGGATAAACCTCCATTGGTAACAATTTGATGCCTTCTGGTGGAAATGCAAAAAGAAATTATACTGTTAATGGTTATTGCCAAAAGACGCAATGATTGTATAGACAAAGCAATCAAACAAAAGAATGAAACTCTCTCCGAAATTGTTGAAAGAGAACTATCCCGAGAAGAAAAGGATTCTAACTACGAAGTAACCTATACTTTAAAGGACCTTAATCGAGTAAAGGATCATCTCAATTTGATTAAACATCACGTGTGGATTCGTGATAATATTCTCGTTGACAATGGAAGAACTGTCTTCAATATACCGTCCAGATCTAAACTAAAAAATAATTGAAATTCTTAAGTTAACACTTTGGAGTTGACACCTCGAAACTCAACAAGGCGAACTGTTCAACGGTTAACACTGGAAGAAAGAGAACAAAGAAGACAACTATATCAACAACGTCAACTTGAGCGACAGATTCAAAGAGAAAATCAGAATCTAGTTACTATTAGGTTACCCGCAAGTAATTCAACAACAACTTCCCACTCCGCAACTGTTGGGACAGTTGGAACCACTTCTCGACACAGACGCTGATCTAATGAAACTCCTCAAAGTTTCTCACAGGCAGTATCACCTAGACGATCACCAGAACAAGTCACACCATGTGTAGTTACCCCTCCAAACAATTGCGACCAACTTCAAAATATCTGAACTTTCTATCAATCAATAGACTTTAATTTCCTTAACCAACAACTGGCAGAAGCTCATTTAACTGCCTCTGATAGTAGTGACAGTAGTGACACTGATACTGAAGACGAAATGGCAAACGCTGTACTTGATTACTTGGAAGACAACTTACATAACCATACTTCCCTCTGAGTTGATCCATTTTATGGAGATGGAACTCAGGATCCTCTTCAATAGATGCTCCATTTTGAGAAAGTCGCCCGTAGTAATGCATGGGAGGAAGCGAAAAAGATTCGCAAGTATGCCACCTACCTTGAAGACGATGCCGAAGAATGGTATGATGAAATAAATGCTGCCGATATGGCTGATTGGGCCGCTTGGAGAGTCGGATTTGTGAAAAAATACTGTAATACCCGGTGGAGAAATAAATGGTTATGTGAGTTAGAAAACAATCGTCAACAACCAGGAGAAACTATCGATGCTTATTACGCAAGGTTTAAACGATTGGTGAAACGTGTAGAAATTAATGTTAACCAACATAAACAACTCTTCATAAAAGGATTGTTATCTCACATCGCACTATTGATAACCATGCAAGCCCCAGCTACCTTAGCTACTGCCTTAGAAAAAGCGTAAGCTTATAAGGAAGGATTGGATATGGTAAATGAAATTGAACCTCGTAAACAAAAAGGTAAAAAGAAAGTTGTTGAAAGTTCAGACGAAGAAGATGAAGAAGAAGAAGAGGAAAGAAAACCAAAGAAAACCATGCTTAAAAAGAAAAAGAAGGAAACTAAAGTAACTTTTGATCCTGCTCACAACCTCGACGACTTGGCGAAGAAATTTGAAAAGATGCAATTGAATTTAATCCAAAAAATGGAGAAGTTAACTACTCAAGTTAATCAACAACCTAACTACCGCAACTGAGGAAATAATCGTGACAACTCTTCACAAAATAATTGAAACAATCGAAGTAATCGAAACAACAGAAATAATATTGAGAAACTCGTACTTGTTTCAAATGTGGAAAGGAAGGACATATCTCTTGGAACTGTCCTGACCGCAAGGATAATTCCGATAACTCCACACATGCCAAATTAGTGGAAGTTGAGGAAGAAAGTGAAAAGGAGGAAGATAAACTTTTACAACACCTTCTCGATACTTATGATGCTTATCTGGGAAAACAAGAAAGAGATGACAGTAGCAATGAGAATACACCTATCAAACGACCTCATGAAACTAATATTCCTGAACCAAAATCAAGTCTGAATACCTTTGGACTTCCTAAAACTACGAGTGTACCAGTACCCAAAGTTGTGAAGACTGAAATCACTTTAAAGAAAAAGTCAAAGAAAAAGGAAGTAATTAAAATAGTGAAAGGAAATAAAGAAAAGAAAAAGGACAATGCAACTCGACCACCTCTCTTCAGGAAAAAGGATTTTGACATTGTGGAACAACTACAAAACTAACCCGCTGGTTTATCTTGGGCCGATGCTTTAGAAGTTCCATCTATTAGGAAAGCCTTCTTTGAAGCTCTTCGAAAACCTAAAGAAAAGAAAATTAAATTGGCAGACCAGGAATACTCTTTAAAAACTACCGCCTTAAAATGTAATGTCGCCGTAGGAGTTTATACTGTGCCTACTATTGTTGACAGTGGCGCAGCTATTAGCATTGTTACTCGCGATGCCATGGAACAATTGGGTTATGAAATTGAAGAAGCTTCTAAAAGTATTATCTTACCTGCTACTGGAAAGAAAACTCAATCTCTAGGAGTCATCCGCGACTTACCGATTACTATTCAAGGCCAAACTATTCCTATTGATGTGGAAGTAATTGATGCTGCTACTTATTCTTTGTTATTAGAAAATAACTAGCTAATGAAAGCTAATGCTTCATATAATTGGAGTGACCAAGAATTAACTCTTAGATAGCGAGGAAAAACTTTTACTGTTCCTGCCAACTGTTCAAAGGAAACTAAGGAAGAGTTTTCTGAACTTATTGAAAATACCGATGAAGAAAGTGTCAATGAAAGTGATACTGAAACAGAAGAATCCGAGGAAGATGACGAAGAAACTATTTTTAAAAATACAACAATTGAAGATCACGATGACGAAAGTGATAAGGATACCGTACCTGTATTCCTAAGTGAAAAATTAAATAAAAATGAATTGGATATTGGCCAATTAAATAATCACCAACAACAAAAATTTGATAAATTAATGGAACGAAATAAAGACTTATTTGCCAATGATATTAGTTTATTGGGACGAACTAACATTATCAAACATCAAATTGATGTAAGAGAAGCAAAACCAATTAAACAACGCTTCTACCGAACACACCCCGATAAAGACCAATTTATCAAAGAGGAACTTGACAGAATGTTGGACAAGGGTTTAATAAAAAGATCTAAAAGCCCTTGGGCCTCTCCTGTTGTTCTTGTCAAAAAGAAAAATGGCAAATTGAGATTTTGTATAGACTACCAAAAATTAAATACCGAAACACGAAAAGATGCCTACCCAATTTCCCGCATTGAGGATATGTTAGATGCACTTCGAGATGCAAAATGGTTTACCACCCTTGATCTTGCTAGTGAGTATTGGCAAGTGGAAATGGATCCAAAAGACCAGGATAAAACTGCATTTATTACCAAACAAGGAACATATAAGTTTACCGTAATGCCCTTTGGACTTACTAATGCTTCAGCTACTTTCCAACACCTTATGAATTATGTCTTAAATGATATGTTATATCAAGGAGTCATTGTTTATCTTGATGACATTAATATTTACTCAAAAACCTTTGACGAACACTTAAATAAATTGGGAAAAGTGTTTCACAGACTACGAGCCGCTGGATTAAAATTGGAACCTGACAAATGTCACTTCTTACAACCTAAATTGGAATTTCTGGGACAGATTGTCAGTGGAGATAAAATCATGGTTGATCCCGCAAAAATTGAAAAGGTTAAAAACTTTCCGATACCAACTACCAGGACTGAGGTCCGCAGTTTCTTAGAATTGACATCCTACTATAGAAAATTTATTAAGGACTTCTCAACAATTGCCCAACCGCTTAATAAATTGTTGCGAAAAGACTCCGAATTAGAATGAACAGAGAAATGTCAACAGTCCTTTGATGCATTAAAAGAAAAGTTAATTACCGAACCAATTTTATCCTACCCTGATTTCACCAGAACCTTCTATCTAACTACCAATGGTTCTGCACAAGGGTTAGGAGCTGTTTTAAGTCAACGTAATGATGAAGGACATGAAAAAGTCATTGCTTATACTAGTAAAAGTCTTATCGGAGTACAAAAACAGTATGGCGTAACGGAACTCGAATGTTTAGCTGTTATTTGGGCAGTTGAACATTTCTATTCTTATCTAGGATTTAAACATTTTGTTTTAATAACTGACCATTCTGCATTAAAATGGTTATATTCAAGTATACCGAAAGGGAGATACGCTTACAACCGTATGATTTTGAAGTACAACACAAACCAGAAAAAGAAAATACTAACGCTGATGCGTTATCCCGCCTTTAATTGAACAAATAATTATAAAGAAATAAATTCGACGTAAAATACAATTCAGACCAAATTGTCGGTGTCTTGGCAAAAATATTTATTAGAATTTATTAAAGTAATCAAATCAATATGTATTTAATCCAATACCAACAATTTTATAATTATTTAAATAATCAAACATTTCCTGAACCCCAGTCACCTCGAGAGCGTAAACAATTTTTAAATAAAGTGAGGCATTTTCAATTATATAATGAGCAGTTATTTAAGAAACCACGTAGAAGTAACCAGCAATTCATCAAAGTAATAGGGAGACATAAAATGAAACCCCTGTTATACATGATGCATAATCACCTCACATCAGGACATTTAAGCATAGAAGCCACTTATAATCGTGTTAAGGATAAATATTATTGGAACCAAATGTTCGATGACATTAAGGAGTATGTTCAAAGTTGTGACTCTTGCCAAAGGTTTGGAAGACCAAAAAGGACGGAACCTTTACATACCATACCTGTTGGACAACCTTTTGAACAAATCAGAATCGATATTGTAGGACCTTTACCAGTTACCCCACGAGAAAACTGATATATTGTAGTTGTTATGGATTACCTTATAAAATGGCCGGAAGCGAAACCTTTGACAAATGCAACTGCTGAAGCTGTTGCTCAGTTTATCTATGATAAAATTATTTGTTGACATGATGCCCCTACAGTTCTAATTTTGGACCAAGGCATGCATTTTAAAANCGTTATCCCGCCTTTAATTGAACAAATAATTATAAAGAAATAAATTCGACGTAAAATACAATTCAGACCAAATTGTCGGTGTCTTGGCAAAAATATTTATTAGAATTTATTAAAGTAATCAAATCAATATGTATTTAATCCAATACCAACAATTTTATAATTATTTAAATAATCAAACATTTCCTGAACCCCAGTCACCTCGAGAGCGTAAACAATTTTTAAATAAAGTGAGGCATTTTCAATTATATAATGAGCAGTTATTTAAGAAACCACGTAGAAGTAACCAGCAATTCATCAAAGTAATAGGGAGACATAAAATGAAACCCCTGTTATACATGATGCATAATCACCTCACATCAGGACATTTAAGCATAGAAGCCACTTATAATCGTGTTAAGGATAAATATTATTGGAACCAAATGTTCGATGACATTAAGGAGTATGTTCAAAGTTGTGACTCTTGCCAAAGGTTTGGAAGACCAAAAAGGACGGAACCTTTACATACCATACCTGTTGGACAACCTTTTGAACAAATCAGAATCGATATTGTAGGACCTTTACCAGTTACCCCACGAGAAAACTGATATATTGTAGTTGTTATGGATTACCTTATAAAATGGCCGGAAGCGAAACCTTTGACAAATGCAACTGCTGAAGCTGTTGCTCAGTTTATCTATGATAAAATTATTTGTTGACATGATGCCCCTACAGTTCTAATTTTGGACCAAGGCATGCATTTTAAAAATAAAATAATTGATGAGTTGAGTGATAAATTTAGGATAGAACATCGCTTTTCATCACCATATCATCCGCAAATTAATGGACTAGTGAAACGATTTAATCAAACACTTTGTGAAGGTTTAAAGAAAGTTCGAGACCCTATGAATTGGGATAATTTTATAATCTCTGTATTATTTGCGTATTGAACAAATAAACAAAACACCACTAAGTATACCCCATTCTTTCTAAACCATGGAAGAGAAGCCCGATTACCAATTGAAATCGATGGTCAACAAGAAATTGTTGAATATAATCTTGAAGATACTATCCTACAACGAGCTTATGAGCTAATTGATCAATTACCAGTTCATCGACAAAAAGCTAGGGATAATATACAGAAGTCACAAAAGTCACAGGAACGATGACATCTGGAGAAAATGCCACAGATTGTCAAATATAAAGAAGGTGACAAAGTTTTAATATATAACTCTCGGTTGAATAAACAATGGTTTGGAAAACTTGATACCCGATGGAAAGGACCATTTACCATTAGTAAATGCTTAGATAAAGGAGCTTATGCCCTGAAAAATTAGTTTAATCAACCCCTGAAGGAGTTGATACATGCTGATCGACTAAAATTGTATAAAGGTCGTACCACATGGGAACCACAATTAGTAATAGATAACTCTGTGTAAATTAATGGAAATTAGGTTACCAAAAATAGTGATACTATGCGTAACTTTAATTAATATTTAAACAACAGACTCTCTACTTTTAGAAGATTTAGTCAATATGACATGAAACCAGCGATTTTTAGACAAAATGCATTTATATAAACAAGACCTTTTGAATATTGAAGGAAACATACCTATCCAACAAATAAACCCATACAGACTTACCGACCCTTGGGAACAATCCATCGATACAGTATTTCAATTGTTAAGACAAGAAATTATCCATAGTAATCGAATCAAGACATTGTTGTATACTTATTACTTAGGAGAGTTATTAAGTTTTAGAACTCTACCTCGAATGTCATGGTTGGATTATATGCAACAAAATGATATCTCTGATGAATATTGTTATTATTTGGGAGCAATGAGAACGTATAAAGTATTTCAGGATGATAGAGAACAAATTTATAGAACAAATTACTTATCCTTATATGTAATGACTCGAATGAGTAAGAATAACTTTGACAATAATTTCATGCCTTTTGTACAGGCTATTAGAGATATTTCGGTGAATATAAGGTCATAAGAGAACTTATGAATTAATTAGAAGGGTAACTGTTACTGTAGTAATTCTGTAGTAGTCATATTTTAATTATTATTATATATTATTGACTTATATTATTTATTATTTTATTTTATATTTATAAAATATGGAAGAAATACTTACAATTGCAAATGAATTTTATCATACCTAATTGCCATCAACGTAAACTTTAAAACCAAATTGGAAGGCTTACTAATGGGAGATGAAACATTATACCCTGTGGCAAAGGACTATCCCGTTAGATCACTTGGAGTCTATGAGTCTATGTTACAGAAAATAGTTCCAAACAGTTTCAAAAGAATCGACTTAAAAAGTTAACAAATTATATGGCCAATATTCTCAAAGGAAAACCCATTACAGATAAACAAGCAATTTATATTTTCAATGCGGTTGTAATACCAATGCTAGAGTATAGTCTAAATGATATGACGCTTTCAGAAAAGGAATGTTTAAAGATTACAACTAAATTCATTTCGATGATCAAAAATAAGGCGTTACTNTTATGAATTAATTAGAAGGGTAACTGTTACTGTAGTAATTCTGTAGTAGTCATATTTTAATTATTATTATATATTATTGACTTATATTATTTATTATTTTATTTTATATTTATAAAATATGGAAGAAATACTTACAATTGCAAATGAATTTTATCATACCTAATTGCCATCAACGTAAACTTTAAAACCAAATTGGAAGGCTTACTAATGGGAGATGAAACATTATACCCTGTGGCAAAGGACTATCCCGTTAGATCACTTGGAGTCTATGAGTCTATGTTACAGAAAATAGTTCCAAACAGTTTCAAAAGAATCGACTTAAAAAGTTAACAAATTATATGGCCAATATTCTCAAAGGAAAACCCATTACAGATAAACAAGCAATTTATATTTTCAATGCGGTTGTAATACCAATGCTAGAGTATAGTCTAAATGATATGACGCTTTCAGAAAAGGAATGTTTAAAGATTACAACTAAATTCATTTCGATGATCAAAAATAAGGCGTTACTACCCATTACAGCGCCAAATGCTCTAATATATGCAAAAGAAGCGTATGATGTATGTCATTTGTGGGATCGTCAGTTACAAATGCAAAGTAATAATTTGTTTAATAGACTAAACGATAAAGGTATGTTGGGTTGCTCCACGCAGGTACGACTACAACACCTTCAAAATTCTTTTTGGTCAGAACAAAGTATAACCGAATCGTTATTTATAATGAAAACTAAACGGGGATGGTCCCTGATAAACGATATATTAGTTATTTGTAAAACACATGATCTGACATTCAAGTTATCCAAAAATCTTAATGACAATCTATTAATTAAGTGGGTAATATCACAATAGAAGAGATATTAGATGACAAAAGTCAATATCGGTTGATCAGAAAAAGTCTGCGAAACAGGCAACTGATGTTTCTGGAACAGTTAGTTTCACATAATGGTAAAATACTCTTACACTGGTAAGAAATTACCAACAATAATCGATGGGACCCTAAACCTGGTTGGTTCAAAACACTTGAAAACAAATTAATAACAGATATTAAAACACGAGTCTTGTCGGCAGAAATGCAGGCAACTTTGGGTGAACGATATAATATATGTAACTGGAATATTGGCAAACAAAGCAATAATATTAATTGGGTAGCAATACAAAATGATGAAGGGACCACTTATTGGAAAAAAAAGAAAAATGCTTAATAAAGACGAATTCACAATTCAACATTATACCAAAGAAACTAGCTCACAGAGCTTGGGAAACTCAGTTTTAGAAAAATGTACAGGCTGTGCCCAAGGTGACAGGAACCTTGTTACCAATTTTAAAAATCAAGATGTATGTCTTATCAAGATGAGCATGGCAAAATCCGTTAGTATAAACGTGGTTAGAAGTGTAGTGTCATTACGATCAACTCCAGATCGTTCAAATAGACTTCAACTTCGCTCATCTCAGAATGCCATTAGAGACGGTATCGGTAAAATTATAGAAGATTCATTACCAGTTGGTTCAATACGTTCCATAGACCCTCCAACTATTTATATTAGTAACAATGCACATGACAGAACAACTATGTTCGTGAAATTTCAAAATTTCTGGATACAAGAAAACATTCAGACTAAACTTGATGACATTCGCTTAAAACTTTCTACATCAGTAAATTTTTTTAAACGTAAGCCTTCGAAGTCCTTCACTCTGATAACCTTCGAATATCTCCAACATAAACATAATATTTACGAAGGTTATTGGTACCGAAAACCTTCATTTTTATTAATAAAATGTAATACTCCGGAGGTTATTGATATCGATAACCTTCAATAACCTTCACTTTATCATAATAAACGTAATATTTGCGAAGGTTATTGGTCCGATAACCTTCAATAACCTTTGAAAATGAAATTATTACAATAACCTCCAACATAAAAAATTTCCTGATGTAGTAGTATGTCAATTAGGATATATACGGATGGATTCTTAATTAAAAAAGATAATAATAATTCACACGTAACAACAATGGGTTGCGGGTGGTGTGCATTCGACGAGAATGATACAGAGTTTAATTTTAGTGGTAAAGTAGAAAATTTCGCGTCGTCGACACGTGCGGAACTCATGGCAATTCTGATGGCAGTTTATGCTACCTCAAAATGTTCAAGGTTATGTATTTTTACAGATAGCCAGGCAGCTATTGATGCTATAGCTAATGCAGCTGCCAACCCAAGAAAAGCACATAGGAAACTTAAAAATTGGACAATTGTCAAAGCTATAGAAGAAATTGCTAACGTTCAGAACTTAACACTTCGGCTGGAAAAAGTTAAAGCGCACTCGGGAGTTATCCACAATGAAACGGCAGATAAATTAGCAAGAGAAGGTTGCTTTAAACCTGTATGCTTTCCAGATTTGCAGTCTTTAACGTCTGTAAATGCAATGAGTTGTTGGAATACAGAAACAATTGAGAAGCCTTTAAGACATTTTACTAAAAAATTGGGTAAGGCCAAACACTCGATAAAATGAAGACTGCTCAATCAGAACATCTCTATAATTTCTGCTTTTAAAAGCAAGCAGATTCAGTGGGAGTCATCATGGAGAACGACAATGCTTTCTTATATTGATCGCAATGTAACAGATAACAAGGAAACCCGGCAAAGAGCTTTTAATGTTAAATTATTTAATAATAAACTGCCCACACTAGAAAAGTTAAAAGATAGATTCCCAAAGATTTATGAAAACGATTCTTGTATCCGGTGCAATCTAGAAAAAGAAGATCAAGTACATGTGTTGACATGTCCAAAAAATTTAATTGATATACACTCATGCAGAAATAAACTTATTAATATGTTAGTAAGCAAGACAACTGCTGTAGCATGTGGGGATACGTGCAAAAATATGTGCAAAACACTAGAAGCATTAAAGGAACTTCATATTCCCCGAGATGTAAGCACGCGAGACACGGACCATTTATTATTCATTGATGTTATGTTGGGATTGATCCCGATAACTGTATATGATATAGTTTTGCAAAAAGTTGTAATACATGAGTTGGCTGATCAAATAATGGACGACGTATTTAATCAATTTAAACTCTTCTTACATGCTCATATATGGAAGGATAGATGTACAGCGGTTAAAAAGTGGAAAACTGAGAATGAAATCAGTAATAATAAATGGAAAAAGAAGGTTCTTAACGAGACACTTGACACAACAGTAACATCTCAGACCAATAATACAGATAACAATAGTGTACTCAACAATACTACACAAGGTGTAACAAACATTATAAATAAAAATAATCATAATTATAGTAAAAGCAAAATTTCTTTTTTATTTTCATTAAATAGATTTATATATAATCATGTTATCAAAGATAGCTGTAATTGGACTTGGTTGTATAAAATAGGTTGTTCAGCAGAGCCTTAACATGCTGAGGGCAATTGTTATTGTCAGGCGGTAGGTTGCAGGCATGTCCTTTCGAGTTAGTCTGAGTCTTATCTTTAACTAATAGTCATTAGAATAAGTTATGTATCTTATGTATAAGAAACTTTCTGTTTTTCTAATTAATAAAATTTGAGGCGAGGCCTCGCTGAAACAAAAAAAAAAAAAATTTTTTTTATATTTATATTTAGTTAGTATTTATTTGTTTATTTATTTATATTCTTATGTTCTTATCTGTAATACGAAAGACAAATTGATTTACAAATATATAGTTGTGTAGTGTAACTATGTTCTATAATAGATTTACCAGATAGTAGTAAATTAATATGTAGATCATGTATTACGAGGACCCAAAAGATCTAAAGGACCTAAAGGACCCAAAGGACCCAAAGGACCTAAAGGACCTAAAGGACCCAAAGGACTTAAAGGACCTAAAGNAATCAGTAATAATAAATGGAAAAAGAAGGTTCTTAACGAGACACTTGACACAACAGTAACATCTCAGACCAATAATACAGATAACAATAGTGTACTCAACAATACTACACAAGGTGTAACAAACATTATAAATAAAAATAATCATAATTATAGTAAAAGCAAAATTTCTTTTTTATTTTCATTAAATAGATTTATATATAATCATGTTATCAAAGATAGCTGTAATTGGACTTGGTTGTATAAAATAGGTTGTTCAGCAGAGCCTTAACATGCTGAGGGCAATTGTTATTGTCAGGCGGTAGGTTGCAGGCATGTCCTTTCGAGTTAGTCTGAGTCTTATCTTTAACTAATAGTCATTAGAATAAGTTATGTATCTTATGTATAAGAAACTTTCTGTTTTTCTAATTAATAAAATTTGAGGCGAGGCCTCGCTGAAACAAAAAAAAAAAAAATTTTTTTTATATTTATATTTAGTTAGTATTTATTTGTTTATTTATTTATATTCTTATGTTCTTATCTGTAATACGAAAGACAAATTGATTTACAAATATATAGTTGTGTAGTGTAACTATGTTCTATAATAGATTTACCAGATAGTAGTAAATTAATATGTAGATCATGTATTACGAGGACCCAAAAGATCTAAAGGACCTAAAGGACCCAAAGGACCCAAAGGACCTAAAGGACCTAAAGGACCCAAAGGACTTAAAGGACCTAAAGAACCCAAAAATTAATTATATAAAGGATAGATTTTGGCTTAAGTCAAAGTCAGTTCAGTTTAGTTTTAGTTTAAATCTGTTAGTTTAGGATTCTATCCTTTAATTAGGAAACCTTTGTAACTAATTTATTTGTAAATTAGTCCCTTTTGTATTTGCAATTACCATTAATAAAGGTTATTATTACCTTGAAATTATCAATATTATTGTTTCATTAATAATAACCAAACCCTTTGTATTGAATCATCTACTTTATCATTTGGAGCGCTGTCTCGTGATATTAGTAGTTAACACAAATCAATACACTTATTAACAGTAGTTATTTAACTTCTAGAACTTACCTATTAGTAGTAGTTGTAACTATTTTGACTAATAGTTTCCTTGAATAATATCTTTAATATTATTTCAAGAGTTCCTGTTCATCCAACGTGTTTATTAAGAAGGATAAACCTCCGTCAGTAACAACGTCAACAGTTAGACAGTATATTTTTTTCAATATGCCAAATGCACAGAAGATTTTGTGATGCAGAAAACACAGTTCATATTGTATGCATCAATGCTAGTTCACGATCTGTTACAATAACTTGAGGCTTCGAAATGTCTCCAAAAATGTGTGACACACAAGTGAGAGCCCACTTATAATCCCCTTCCTGCTCAGATTTTAAGAATGTAAAGCAAGATGAAAATGTAATATTAAAACTTGTCATTCCAACAACATGAAGCAATGGTATCTTAAACTTGTTGGTCTTGTATGTACAGTCCATCAAGAGAACAGAATTGTAAACTTTGGTGAGTACAATTGATTTGGGATGTGCGAAAAAGAGATGAGTTAAATTCCCATTTTGATCATATTGATAGTTATACTCAAAGTTTCCATTTTTAAGTTCATCAAGAAGAGCCTGAATTGGTGTGCGACCTTGAAGATTATTTTGTCTAATCTTGTCTCGAGCATTATAGATGGTTTTCAAAATTGCGAGGTTATCTGAATTATTTTGACGTAGGGTAGAAATTATCTCTTGAGAATAAATACTGCCTTGGACATTTCCTGGACTCTCTGTTGATCTTTTTCATTCAATCGGTGACTTGATGGATGCCCTGAAATATTTTTTGATGCCTCATGGTTGTGATTTTCATTTTTTATTGTTAAATGCCATTTACTATTTTTCATTTTCCTGCCATACAACTCAAAAGGACAGCCTATCAATCGTGTACTTGTAGCTCTCTAGCGGGTGTCATCCATAAGATTTAATTTATTATTGTAATAGCCATCTCTATCACATTGCAAATAAACGAATTTATTTCGTTCAGATCTTTTGATACTTACAGCATACCCATGACTGAAGGCATGTGTTTAGACATGTTAAATGAGATCATCGCGACTTTCAAAATGACCATCTGATAATGGCAGTAATAGCATGATTTATATTCTGCAACGTAGTCTTATTATTGAAAAAAAATTGGTTTGATTCGTATAGTTATTTAATAGATTCACACAGGTAAGCAAAAATTTTTTATTAAAAAAAGTAAAACTTTTATTGCTAATTTGATGAGATGAAATTTACAAATACCTTGTATTTTTAGATAATCTTTCCATCACATTTATTTAAAGATTATAATTAAACATTTATTATGCTTGGACAACAGAAGTTTTTTATTCTTTTTTCCTTTTTTATTCAAGCATTTGATTTTTTTTTTGATCTCACCATTCTCTTTTTTTTTTCTCTCATCCCTTAAGCTGTAAGTTTTCACATGCTACTATATTTTAGCAGGCAAATTTGTCCGCTTGACAATTTAAGGGACAATTTAAGGGACAATACTTCTAAAATTTATCATATGTATTATATACTCATTAAGATTCACGTTACTTAATTATTTACTTTTTAGATTAGCATATCTGAAAATTTATTAAATGATAAACGGATACAAGGAAGTAATCATTTTCCTTATTGAGCTTTAATAATCATTAATCTTTTTCACACCGCTGTCTTTTTTTAGTATAACAATGGTATATCTGAAATTACAGGTTAGTATTGAAGTGATAAACCATTACACAATTAAAATGAAAAGGATAACGAACGACACACAATACTATTTTTTATTTTTGTTTATCACTTGAATGATCGTTGAAAAAAATATCACCTGTTATACAAAGATGATAGGAATAAAAGATAAATGACAGTAAACAACAAAATAATGGTTTCCCGGGAATTTTCATTAGTTTTTAGAACGATTAATTTGATTTTATTTTAGTCAAAATTCTATTTAGTCTAACTCTTTATATACATTGTTTATCATTCATTTGTAATCACAATTACTCATAGCCAGGGTTGGAAATTTGTACTGTACTGTACTAAGTACAGTACAGTACAGTACTAAGTACAGTACAGTACAGTACTAGTACAGTACTTGTACTTGAAGATTTTGAAATTAGTACATTAGTACAAATCTGAATCATGAAGTTTAATTGGTTAATGCTTTCATCTGATTGATGAATCATATGATATAAATAATTTTAATTGGTTAATTTGTTTATATTATTGGTGAATCATATGATATGAATGATTTTAATTGGTTAATGTGTTCACCTGATCGATGTACTAAATTGTACGTGTACTGTACGTACTAGTATGAATACTGTACTGTACTTAAATTTTGAATAGTACAGTGTACGACCACAACCCTGCTCATAGCACAACATAATTTGGGATGTTATACATGTGGCAAAAATCATCTAATAAAGTTACATCATTATATATTAATAATAAACTCTACTTCTTCATTGTTCATAAACCTAATTATAAACGTTTTCACTAGTGTCATTTATAGGTAGAACTAATTGGATTGATCACCCGATCCTGTATATTTGATGTCTATATTATACATGTCGTCAAAACTATTGAATTGAGTCAGACGCAATTAAAATTGAGAAAAATTGGAGTTGAGTCAAAGCAAATTTTAATTTTTATTAGTGATTGACGCAATTAGTTGAGTCAGACACAATTGAAAATTGAAATTTTAAGAGTTGAGTCAAGGCCAAATTAGTTTTGATGACATGTATAGTCTATATGTTATCATTTGTCTTTTAAACCATCTGAATAATATTTATGTCATTTAATTACCATGATAGAAATAGTAAATTTCTTTTTTATTGGATTATGTGATCCACACATTGTGGAGATAGCAAAATATGATGGTGAAAATAGAACTACCCTTAATTAATTAATATTAATAATATAAAGATCTTCCAAACTCTTTTCACAACCACCATCAAAAAAAATGTTTATAAATTATTTTATATAATTTTATTAATAAAATTTTATTACATTCTTTATTCCATCTGTATTTACAATAATCTTTCCTCATAATCTCATCAACTTCATTTTGCTTAACATGTTATGGAGCTAGTTATATTAAGAACTTTAACTTTAAACAAGAAACTGAATCATGTAGTTCGATATTTTGAAACGAGTGACTTTTCTTTGCTAGTGTTGATATATTATGGTTTTATTTTATCTCTTTTTGTCATATCTTTACTTTGGTTTTTATAAACGAGCAGATATGCATTATTGGGTTGAGACTTGGTAGGGATCTGTCGAACCGTTGGTTAATTTTGCGCTAAAAGCTTTATCGAAAAATATGAATTCTCTTGCCAGAAGGTATCCATAAAATCTTCTAAAAGGGTCCAGTCAGTTGTCTGATGGGCTGAGATTTAAATTAAGAAGTACATTGTAACACCTGCATAAGTGTTATTCTGAAGAAAGAAAAACATATGCAGAGACCAGTTTAAATTAGACATAATGGGAATTGTGTGATGGGCTGAATATTTTTATGTAATTAAGGAGGGGGTAACACTTGCATTGAGCTTATACTATATAAGATATGGGCATGTGAGGACTTCTAAGGTTATGTATGTATAGACGTAAAAACCTGAATCTTGTATCAGTTTTTACGATGTATATTATGGGATTAAAAACCTGGTCGGTTAACAGGTTCGGATAATTTGAATCACGAGAAATTTTGGGTATGATTTTATTCCGGTGTAGTTTTTTCGATATGTTGAGAATTAGGGAGGAACTAAAGTATAGGAGTTGAAAAGCAGATTGGTTTTTGTGAGAGAGTTAGTTGTTGTATAGTTTATATTGATTGAAATATTAGAAGGTTAGTTGTTGGTCGGGTTGTTAAAATGTTTTATTTTTGTTCCATATAGTATTTTTACATGACTTTTGCCTTGTACTGATATTCGGTGATAAGTTAGGCCTATAGAAAAGGTCTAGTATGGAAACACTAGCTATATTCAGATATTATTTTAAATTTTAGTTTTAATTTGTTATTATTTTGATTTATTATAAAGTTCATAGTCATAAAAAGAAAAGGGAAAATAACAACATTTTTTCTGGCCGTACATATAATGATATGGTTCTTGGGTTAGGTGTTCTATAGGTGTAATTCAATATTCTATCTGATGTCTTATTGATTGATTTTAATCTTTAAATATTGGGTGGAGCCATGGACATCAGTTGCAAGGGCGTAATTATCCAGGTAACGATGGGCCGATTGGTGAGGTACTTTTTTAATTGATTGTATTTCTAAATAGTAATAGTTAGCGTAATTTTACAGGAATAGTTTTTCCGTTTTTTTGTATAAATCAGTCTAAACTTGTTTAACTTGTTTAGCATTATGTAAGAAACTTGTATTAATAAAGCTAACTATTGCATGACTCCATTAGAACTAAAAAAAAAAATAATATTATTAATAATATTAATTATTTATTNAAAGAAAAGGGAAAATAACAACATTTTTTCTGGCCGTACATATAATGATATGGTTCTTGGGTTAGGTGTTCTATAGGTGTAATTCAATATTCTATCTGATGTCTTATTGATTGATTTTAATCTTTAAATATTGGGTGGAGCCATGGACATCAGTTGCAAGGGCGTAATTATCCAGGTAACGATGGGCCGATTGGTGAGGTACTTTTTTAATTGATTGTATTTCTAAATAGTAATAGTTAGCGTAATTTTACAGGAATAGTTTTTCCGTTTTTTTGTATAAATCAGTCTAAACTTGTTTAACTTGTTTAGCATTATGTAAGAAACTTGTATTAATAAAGCTAACTATTGCATGACTCCATTAGAACTAAAAAAAAAAATAATAATATTAATAATATTAATTATTTATTTAAATTATTTATATTAAGTTGTGGTTTGCAGAATCAAGTATTTAAAGATAATTGTCATTATATTGGTACTTTATTTAAACAAATAGAATATAATGCTGAAACTTTTTCAAGATTAATTGTACAATTTAGAAATTATTGATTAAAAAATGTTTTATTTGATATGAATTATAATTATTAAAATAATATTTCTATGATTTGGTGACAAACATGTATTGAAAATTTACCATTTATTCAAGCTCTTGCTATTAAATTACTTAGTATTGTTTCACATTCGGCAAATTGTGAAAGAATTTTTTTGTATTTCGTTGGTTTTATAGTTAACGTCATACAAAATTAAATTCAAATAGAATTGAAAAAATGGTAAGAATTTATTCATATTATATTTTAAATGTTAAAAAATATTTAAATTATTTTGGACAAAATTTATCAAATAAAGAAATTGAACAACAAATTTTTGAATCAACAAAAAATCTTTTTAATGATGATGATGATAATAATAATGATGAAAAAATTTTATCTAATGAACTTTTATTAGAAAATGAATCATATGATGAATCAGGTAATGAGTTAAATAATAAATTATTACAAAATACTGATAAATTAATAAGTAAAGAAAAATTAGATAAAGTATTAAAATTAGAAGCATATGTAGTAATTTCAAATGAAAGTTTTATTAATAATAATACATTATATCATAGTGAAAATAATATAACAGAAAATATATTGGATAGTTTTATAAATAATAAAGACCCTATAAGAACTATATATACTTAAAATATACTTAAAATATACTTAAAATATCCTTGATATCCTTAAAACATACTTAAAATATTATTAATATTTGAAACTTAGCAAAAATCGGTTATTTAAATTATATACCATTATACTTAAAATATTATTAAAATATACTTAAAAAAAATTTTTATAATTAAAAAAATATACTTAAAATATACTTAAATATACTTAAAATATACTTCCGTTTTTTAATAAGTATATTTTAAGTATATTTTAATAATATCGACTTAGGTATTTTAAATTAATAAATTTATGTACATTATTAAAATATACTTAAAATATACTTAAAATATACTTTTATTTTTAATAAGTATATTTTAAATACATTTTAAAAATATAGACTTAGGTATTTCGAATTAATAAATTTTATATATATTCTTAAAATGTACTTAAAATATAATAAAAATCAAGTGACATATAATTTGTAACACATAAAAATTTGTTTTTATCAAGATTCTTTTTACACCTTCAGAACTTTATGACATAATTTTGACCCTTTTATCAAAGTAAACTGCCTTTAAGCAACTAATTAAAATTATTCAAAAGGTATGAAATTACTTGAATATTAATTTTCGTTAAGCTAGCTTACAAATGGACCAAATAATGAATTTTTCTTTAATCACAAATACTCATGAATTTTTTTACACTACCATTTCACTTCCAAAACTTTGTGACATAATTTTTACACTTTTGTCAAAGTAAACCGCCTTTGAACGACTAATCAAAATTGTTCAGAAGGTATGAAATCACTTGAATCTTAATTTTCGCTAAGCTAGCTTACAAATGGA
>PQFF01000300.1:41468-131298 GCA_003547095.1 Diversispora epigaea | reverse complement strand
GGAAATTTTTTCACAAATGTGAAACTTTAAACGTGAATATCTTCGCGAATATTAATGTTACAGAAATGAAACATATATCATCTTGTAGCTAAGAACCAGATCTTTCGATCTGTCATAGGAATATCTTAGTAAAAAATCGCTCTCTGTCTTATAAATAGTGATCAAAGTCAAAAAATTGATTTTTTTAGGCATAAATTTCTGTAGGTCCCGTAAATTTTCTGTAAATTTACGCCCCGAAAAGTTTCCTGATGATATACCAATTAATCTTCTGCGTTCTCCAGAAGCAGTTTCAATAATCTCATCCTTTTCATTATTAGTAACAGTTTTACTTCGACATTTTATACAATATATTTGCGTCATTTTATTTTGAATATAAATATTTATCTTTAATTCTACTATGGCAACTCAATTAGATAAATTTTATAAATTTTACGCATTATCTAAAGTATCTCCTAAATTATTAAAAAATGAGGAATTGGCAAATCTTTATATTAAGCCTAAAAAAGAAAAAAAATCGGAGTAATCGAAAGTAATTGTTTGGAAACCCAATGCTACCCATCAAGCTGATTTAGGTGAGATGCCTATAGATCCAAAAGGATATTATTATTTTCTTGTAGTTGTAGAAATTTCAAAATGTCGAGTAGATGGTGAACTTCTTAAAAATAAAACCGCTCAATCTGTTTTAAATGCATTTAAAAGAATATATAGAAGAAATAGAATAAAACCACCTATTTCTAGAATAGAAACAGATAGTGGTAAGGAATTTGATAATTTCCTGATACGAGATTTTTTCATTAATAGTATTGGTGTACTTATGAGATTTGGAGAACGTGGAAAACATCGACAGCAATGCTATGCTGAAAAAGCCATTCAAGAAATTCAGAAACCACTTATTCAACGAATGAATGCTCAAGAATTATTAACTGGAGAAACCTCTATAGAATGGTCTGATGACTTTCGGGATATTATAAATAAAGTTGATGAAAATTGGAAATGTAACCCTCCCAAAATTCCAGAAGGCTTTCCTAAAATTAATACCGATACAGAGCTTCTTTTTGAAGGTACTAGAGTGCATGTAAAATTAGAAGAGCCTATGTCTATACTTGGTAAAAAATTGCATGGAAAATTTCGTACAGGTGATATAAGATGGAATCCAAAAATTCGTATTATTAAAAAACTTATACTAAGTCCGGAGCAACCTCCGATGTACTTACTTAATGGTCCTTATGGAAAATTAGGAGTATCACGCTGTGCTTATACTAGAAAACAATTACAATTGGTTCCAGATTATGAAAATTCTCCACCTGATTCAGTTATTCAAGGTAATCCACAAAGATATATTCCTGAAAAAATTCTTAATCACCGAATTAGAAAAAATCAATTACAATATCTTATAAAATGGAAGCGGTATCCTATTGATAAAGCTACTTGGGAACCGGCTAACAAAATTCAAGAAGATGTTCCAAATATTGTACAAGAATATTTAAATAATTAGAGGTAGAAAAAAAGTTATATATATTTTTTATCGAAATATTTTAATATTTTGTATTAATTACATTGATTTTTATCAGGAACAATAGGAATAAAGAATTTTTTTTCATTATATGTAAGTGCAACATGATTTCTAGATTCATGTAAATCATAATTATAACGTCTAAGACAAGTTCGACTTAATCCTATTTCTCTATAAGGATAATTACCAATAATTACAAAATCTTCTTCTATAATACAATCTGGAGCTAAGGTTATTAATACATTTTTTACTATCCCTAACGATGTATAATTTGTAGATGCTCCAATAAGTTTATGTTTTTTACTGGTATCAATTTTCAAATCAAATTCTTTATAAATTTCTTCCGGCATAAAAGAAACATTAGCACACGAATCTAAAAGAACTTGTATTATTGAATCATTTATTTTTCCTTCTACACACGCTAAATCTTTAGCATTTTTTAATATTACAAGATCGATATCCATAGGATTATCATTTTCAACTTTTTGTAAATTTTTTGAAGTATTCAAGGAATCAGAGGCTGACCATCGATGACTATCTTTCATTGGCAATAAACTAATAAATCCAAATCGAGCTAATTCCTTCTGAATATACTCATTAACAATTTTCTCAAAATTAATAATTTCTAGAATATTTAAAATATCCGTTTGATTTTTTTTGATATCCTTTTTTAAAACTGGCTTAGGAGTAATTTTGGTAGTAACAACTTTAGAAACCGGTTTTTTCAATATAGAACTTTTAACAGGTATTATAGGGTTGGTTGTTTTTTTTTTCGAACATGTAAAATATTACCACTTTCCTCATCATATACTAAATTAGTAGTATATTCCTCATCAGAATCATTAATATCGAGCTTAGAAAATCCTTCTACTATTGTATCAAGCTTTTTTTCCCATTTGCGTTTTTCAGCTCTTTCCATAATATTTTTAACCAATTGCTCCATATTTGTTTTTTGTTCATAACCAGTATATGGCTTACTTGGTTGTAATTCTGAAGTTATTTGAGGAATAACTGGATAATATTCAATAGTTGGCTTTTGCTGGACTGGCTGAGAAATTTTTTTTTGCAAGATCTGAAGTTGAGTTTGAAAAGTTTGCATAAGATTATCTGTATGTGTCTTAAGTAATTGATCCAATTTCTCTTGTGTAATTTCCTGTGAAGTAACTGGTTTTAATACTACAGGTTCTTGTTGTGACACTGGAGATAAGGGTACTGGAATTAGATTCGAAGAATTGGAGGTAGACCAGTGACTATCTTGTGAAAATCTCGATTGTTGAACCTTTTTACTGGAAATATCCAAGCGCATCTCGGATTTTCTTTTTTCAAGTCTTTCCAAACTATCAACTAATTCATCTATAGGCCTTTCTGAACCAATTCTATCAGCTTCAAACTGACTATCTGGTGACATTCCTTTAAATACTTGATCCTCAATAGCTGTTTGTGATAATTTTAATAATTTACCATATTTTTTTACTTTATTATAAAAGACTCGGATTGGATCGTTATCTTGATAAAGAGAATTAAATCTTACTTTGCGCCTATCATCTAATATTGTTGGATAATTATTTTTAAAGAAATGAACCGCCTGTCCAATTGTAATTCCATCCATTGCTATAGGTCTATTATTACCCAGATTAGCTATAGGATTATTTTCACTAGTAGGTCTTCCACCAAGTAAGCTCCAATCTTGATCAAAAGCTAATGCTGGAATCCATAAGTTTTGACCATTAACAACAGGTCTTGTTAAAGATCCAGCAGCCGATACTAAAATTGCATTATTTCCACCAGTATTTGCATAAGTATGGGCTTCACTACCAACTCTAAGACTAGCAGTGTTATTTAATTGTGCCATAGATCGACCTCTAATACCTGCTATATTAGCTTGGCCATGGTTATTAAACAAGTTATATAATTGCCAATTTTTTCCAAGAATATGTTCATCATACCAAATTCCCGCTTCACCTTTAAAACATGCTCGAAAAATACCTAAAGCTTGATCTCCATTTACATTTGGATCAACTCCAATTGCATGAAGACATCCACGAAATAGATGAATAAATGAATCAATATCTTCATCTTCAAGACCCGCAAAAGTTGGTAATCCTAATGCAATATTAGCCATGATGTTATTACTTGTGGTTGTTGTATAACAGGAAGAGGGGGATTTATTTGGAGATTTATTACTCTAAATCGAAACCATTGTATCTGAATTTTAAGTATTGCCATTTGATGATTTAATCTCCTAATATTATTTTGATCTGCTAAAATAATTTGTCAGATATCATAAGTTTTATTTTTCCATTTCTCATATTTAAGAATAAGTCGATCCTGCCAAAACTCGATAAGAACCTTATCATTTTGTAAATTTCTATCATGTCTTCGACAATTTTGCAATTCCCGAATAATAATTTGATTTCTATTTCTTTGATTCCTCCAAGCAGTTCTTGCTGTATTAAATTCTATATCCAAAATTTGAGCCTGCCTTAAATTGCAAGCTCGCCAGGCAACATGGGTTAATCCTAAGATACGCAACTTTTGTTTTAACTTGTCATATGCAAACTCACTTTCTGTAATATTTTCATGCACACCTTTCAAAGATTCTTTCAATTGATAATTTTCTTCTCGACATTCATCTAACCTGTCTTGGACTTGTTCATATAATCTGGTTTTCTCAATTATTTCAAATTGAATAGTTTCATTTTTATCGGTTAAGTCATCAATTTGCTCTTTAAAAGTTTCGTTTATTGTACCTAGCTCATTGGTTAACTCCTGTTGATTTAAGTTTATATCTCTTAAATTTATAACTTCCTGCCTTAACTGAGTTACTTCATTTTCAAAAGTATAACACCCATTCTGAATTTTTGTTAATCCTAATTCAGCTTGTGCCTGAAAATTATCAATTTCATCTTTTAAAAGAGTATTATCCCCTCTAGCAGAATCAGCTAAAAACTTAATATTTGCTCTTACATCTGTTATTAAGTTGAAAACTGGTGTATTTGTGGATGGTAGGTGGGACATATCCAATATTATTGTTTCCTGAAGTTTTTGGATTCTATATTTCAGTTTATTTATTTTATTCTCTGTTTCTTCATATATATTTGACAACTGCTCTTCTCGAAACAAAATAAATTTTTCTTTTTCATTACAAAGCTTTTCACTATTTTTTAATCGATTTTTAAGACTTTGCAATTCATTTATATCAGTTTCTCTTTGAGATTCAAGATTACTGATTATCCTATAAAGATATTGAATATATTTTTCATAACTTATATTGTTATACAATGAGGCTTTGCCTATATCTTTTATTGTATCCATTTATAACAAACAAATTATATATTTATATTTAAGTGAAAATATGGAACTTTTCATGTATAATGTTGATGAATATCAACCTTTAGAACAAAGCAATTCGTTTGCTCCAATATGGCCTTTTCGAATGGCTATATCTGGGAGTTCAGATTCAGGTAAAACTACTATGATGATAAATCTTCTTATAGGTACTAAAAATGTAAAAGAAGATGGTGAAAGATATATTTCTTGTAATGATGTAGTTTTAATCGGTAAACATTTAGACGAGCTAAAATGGAAACTTATAGAAAATTTTTATAACACTTTAGCTGAACAGGGAGAAGATGTGTCATTTAAAGCCTTATCGGTCAATGAAATTCCCGATATATTTGAGTTTGATCCAGCTCGTTTTACTATTGTAATATTTGAAGATCTTGTAAATGCATCAAAGAAAATCCAAGAACAAATTGCGGATTACATTACTAATGGTCAACATAGAAATATTAGTTCAGTTTATATAAGTCAAAGATTCTTTGCTATTATTAAAATTATTCGAGAAAATATTAATTATATTTCATTGCATAGAGGTGATGGTTCTTTATTAGATATTAAAAGAATTATTAGCCAATATACTGAACATTCAAATTCTCTCGCATCAGTGATAGATGATCTTACATTAAAAAAGGAATTTATTGTATTTGATTTAAGAAGATCCAGAGATGATTCATTATCAATTCGAGTTCGATGGGATACTAGTCTTAAATCAATCATAGATCATCCTAGATCGAACTTAGATCATCCTAGATCAAACTTAGATCATCCTAGATCAAACTTAGATCAACCTAGATCAAACTTAGATCAAACCGAGATTAATATTTTATCCTCGATAAAAAATAGATCTAGTAAATTTAGTTCCTATGGTCAGAAAGCAATATTAGAAGCAAAGAAAAATGGATTATTAATAGATTTTGCTAGAAATATTCCAATTCCAAAAGAGCGCAAAATTTTATTAGCAGATGAAATTACAGTTAAAAATAGTGATACTTGGACTAAATATGTTTTTCGAGAAGCATTTGGAATTAAAAGTAAAGATCTTGGTCCTGAATGGATAAAGTTTGCAGATCAAGTATATATGCAGAGCAACGCACAAAGTGCAATGTTTTCTTCTATAGACAAAAAGAAAACGAGAAAGTCTGAATTTTTATGTTATAAGAAACTTTTAGAATCTCGTCCATTAGATGATAAAAAATATATTAAAGGATGTGAAATACTTCTTTGGTTATTTTCTAATAATCACATTGATCGAAATACTTTTCTAATTGGTATCGGGGAATTGTCTCAAGTCCAGATAATAACATAGTTACATATTTGCATTTATTATTTTCAAAGGAAAATTTATAATAGTTTTGTCTATATTTTTCTAATAATTCATCAGGACAATTATCATTAATAGTAATTCTATATCTTTCTTCTCCAAGTTTATCAATTTCATGTCTTTCTTCAATAAGTTTATCGACTTTTATATTTAATCGATTTTTTATATTATGAAGTTCAATTAATATATTAAAATTAAATGCAATACCAAAATTTATAAGATTTCTTATAGTTAAGTGATAATTAACTTGAGTCCAATAAACAAATTCCTCAAAAGATTTCATATTTTTAAATATCAATTCCTCAAATATCATATGAATATCTTGATAAATGATTCTTTTATATTCTCGATTCCATTCTTTATTAACTCTNTTTTTATGTTATAAGAAACTTTTAGAATCTCGTCCATTAGATGATAAAAAATATATTAAAGGATGTGAAATACTTCTTTGGTTATTTTCTAATAATCACATTGATCGAAATACTTTTCTAATTGGTATCGGGGAATTGTCTCAAGTCCAGATAATAACATAGTTACATATTTGCATTTATTATTTTCAAAGGAAAATTTATAATAGTTTTGTCTATATTTTTCTAATAATTCATCAGGACAATTATCATTAATAGTAATTCTATATCTTTCTTCTCCAAGTTTATCAATTTCATGTCTTTCTTCAATAAGTTTATCGACTTTTATATTTAATCGATTTTTTATATTATGAAGTTCAATTAATATATTAAAATTAAATGCAATACCAAAATTTATAAGATTTCTTATAGTTAAGTGATAATTAACTTGAGTCCAATAAACAAATTCCTCAAAAGATTTCATATTTTTAAATATCAATTCCTCAAATATCATATGAATATCTTGATAAATGATTCTTTTATATTCTCGATTCCATTCTTTATTAACTCTTAAAATTGAGCTAGCACTTTCTAATGGAATATAACGAAGAATTTCTGTAAATAATTCACTTGGAATAGTATTAATTGATATTTTTTTGTATAAGTATCTTTGTAATATATATTTATAAAAATATTTATCAATTGCTTTTTTTTGAATATAACGAAAAATATATATTTTGCATAGCAATAACATTAATCTTAAAAGGCAAAGCCTCATGATTCTTGAAGAGACAGTATCTCGGATCTCTGATCCATCACCCTTCAGACCTGCATAACAATAGGAATAGTATTAATTAACATTTATAGCATTTTTATACAAAAGTTCAGATAACTCATTATGTGTTGCAGAAATCATAATAACGCATTTTGGTTTGTTATCAATTACTACTTTTTTCATAATAGTTTTTAATCCTAAAGCAGATAATGCACGAGATACTTTATTTTTACTGAATGGGGTTTGAGCAATAGGAGACAAAGCCTCATGACTTGGAGAGTCGTCCTTATAGGACTTGTATAGCAATTTCTGAGTATAATTTTCATAGAATATAGTAAAAGTCTCATTTATATCCGAATAATTGAATTGTAAATATTTATATAGATGTTTTTCTTTATTTAAGTCGCAATTGCTATGCAAGGAGGCTTTGTCTTTTTCTTCAGGATTAAATATGTAATTAAATATCCAAATCTTAATATATAATATATCAGATATTCGATTATGTTTTTCAATTATCTTTTTTAATTCCTTCAAGAATGTATCTGCATATTCTTTACTTTTGGAATATGATTTAATAAACCGCACAAAATAATCTTTAAATGTAATAAGTTTATCTAAATCTGTAATACTATTTACATAACGACGAAATTCAATAGAACTAAGTCTTAATACTGAATTACTTGCAGTTATATGATTGCATGTTTGGCATTTTGGTTTAATAGTAGTTTGATTCGACATTTTTTTTAAAATATTTACATAAAAAATAGATTTATTTAATTCGAAGAATTGGAGGTAAACCATACTCTTTATTGATGTTCTTCACAATATTCATTAATTCCTAAAGTAATTGGAATAAAACACTCTCGACAAAGTGTCATATTGCATTTTGCAAGGCTTTCTCCATGTACAGATATAAGTTCTTCAAATGTAACTGGATTACGTCGTACTGCATCTGGATCTGAAATAACCAATGGCGGAACTAAATAATAATCATTTTCAATATTCCATCTATTATTAACTAATTCAAAATATCTTCTTCCACCTCCAATAACGCGTCTGTGAGTTATAGTGTTAAAGAAATATGATCTAAGCCGTCTAGGAGGAGTATTATTTCTTCTAACCAGTTCTCCATTTATATAATCATATTGATCTTGGATTAACCGATTGAAAATAGCTCCCCCAACACGAATTTCTCTACTGGTTTCTGGATTGGTAGTATATATATTATTTAACATTTTTTTGTATAAGTATCTTTGTGATATATATTTATAAAAATATTTATTCAATTACAGAATTCCAGTAAAAAACATATAAATTCTAAATTTTGAATTCAAAGAAGCATATGAATTCTAAATTCCTTTACATTTTTAAAATCTGAATTCAAAGAAACACACGAATTCTAAATTCCATTGCATTTTTAAATTCTAAATTTCCTTACATTTACTTAATAAGTATATAATAATTTTTAAAGCCATATTACTTGATTAGCATTTTTAATATAACATTCACCTTCCTTTTCAAATTTAAGAGCTTTTAACATTACTGAAGCATCTTTAGGACAATTAATGAGAGGAGATGCTATAGGATCTTCTGAAAGAATAAACCCATCAGTATGAATGTGTTTAATTTTATCTTTATAAGGCTCAATAGTTTTGGAAATAATTTTGCGTCCTTGTGCTAAGATAAATGGAGCAATTTGAGGGTATTCACCCTTAAATAAGTTATTAGGATTTGAAAATTGGAGCGTCCAAGAAGTATTATTTGTAGGAATTATAGATTCTAAAATTTTGTCTTCTGGATAATCAAATGGTTCGGATAAATTTACTGTATCGGATATATCATAATATGATTTATTTCTTTGACATAATGCTCCCTATAAAGTATTGAGAACTTTTTTTGTGACTTTTCCAGCAACTCCTCCTATATTTTTAATTTTGAAAAGAAAATTTACATAATTTTCAAACATAACTTCACCTGGAATTCGCGTTTCCTTTTCATAAATTAAAGCATTTGGAGCGTTATCCTGGATTAATATAACTTGAAGACCTAATTCTTTGGCACGAGATAAATCAATATGAGTATATTTATTATATTTATTATATCTGAAAAGCATTTTTATATCTTCTTTAAACTCAACTTTTGCACGAAATATTCCATATAAAATATAACTTCTATGATTAATAAAATCTTGAAGCGTTTGAAATTTTCCTTTTTAATTGGAAATGTGAATGCTGATTGCATAATACTGGGATAAAGACTTGTTTCATCATATTGTCGACCGAATCCTTTCCATTCATTATCTGCCCATATAATACCACCTAACATTGTATTTGAAATCCATTGTGCTTCAATAGGATTTAATGGCTCATTAGCTGGAACTGCTTTGCTAAGAAGTTCAAATAATCATAACGCGACTTTTTTATAACTACCATGATGTCTAAAAAGATCAATAGATAAACCGAGTTTTTTGGATTCTTCAAAGAAAGTATTTCGTTCATTATAAATCCTTATATAAGTTTCTTCTAGAGTTTCATAAATACCAGTTTTGTAAGATTTTTTTACTGAAATCAAGCACCATTCACTATAAACCGACTTGGATTGGAGTTTTCTTAATTCTGGAATAGTAGTAGTTTTAAATAATTTGCCATTATAAAGAGTTACAATGTTCTTTATTCCATTTTCCTGATATATTAAAGGTTTCTTTATTTTAGTAGTGCCAGATTTAGTTTCTATTCGTTTCAGATTTTTTGCAAGAGTATAATGTCCATTAGCAAGAACAAGAGTAATTTTTCGATAAGCTTTACTTTTAGACAGAATAGTTACATCTCCAATAATATTTATAACGATGGTTTTGACTATTTTTTCTATTTTTTCGATAAAACTTACTGGAATAAGATCATTTCTTTGAAGCCCTAGAACTTTTTTAAGCATTTCGGGTTTTTCAATAACTTTTGGCATCTTTGAGAATGTTCCATATGCATAATATAAACATTGATAAANATAAAGAGTTACAATGTTCTTTATTCCATTTTCCTGATATATTAAAGGTTTCTTTATTTTAGTAGTGCCAGATTTAGTTTCTATTCGTTTCAGATTTTTTGCAAGAGTATAATGTCCATTAGCAAGAACAAGAGTAATTTTTCGATAAGCTTTACTTTTAGACAGAATAGTTACATCTCCAATAATATTTATAGCGATGGTTTTGACTATTTTTTCTATTTTTTCGATAAAACTTACTGGAATAAGATCATTTCTTTGAAGCCCTAGAACTTTTTTAAGCATTTCGGGTTTTTCAATAACTTTTGGCATCTTTGAGAATGTTCCATATGCATAATATAAACATTGATAAAAACAATCATTTAGGCCGTTATCTTTTTTTGGATTACATCCACCTTCATATGCAAGAGGATTAGTTATATAAATAATAAATTGATCATAAGTTTTAGGATCTCCACCACCTTCTGGTATTTGCGATTCATCATAATGGTCTAATAATGAAAATAATGATACATCTTCCTTGTCTTCAAACTACGAACCAGGTTTCCAATTCTCATAAGGAAGAAGAACCTGTATTCTTTTATTAGGAATTCGGGTTCTAATTTTTTCTATTTCATGGGTAATTCTTTTTCGGGAAAATTTGTCTCCAGTAAATTTAACTTCAGTAATATTATAACGAGTTGGTAGTTTTCGGTATACTTTATTAATTGCCATTTTATAATAGGTATATTTATTTAATTAATATTTTTATACGAATAAAAAATAAAATCTATAATATGATACTACCTAATTATCACACATTTTTTCTAATCCATTATACCAATCTTCGTCTTCACTATTTGAGAAAGTCTCAATATCTTCAGCAAGTTCACATTCCTTTGTATTAATAATAGAATCTGTATATTGGATGATCGATTCTGTTTTATAATTGGTTAAAGAAGGAATATATACAGTTCCTCTTTCTTTGAAATATTTACGAAGTTCTATAGCAATTTCTCCATTTATTCGACTTTTTTGTAATTGTACAAGCATCCTAAGTGTATAATGCCATGGATCTTTTTGAAAATCATATTGTTCATGATTTAAAAGTTCTTCAATTTCTGTAATAAAGCATTCCCAATCAAAATCTTCAGGATCATTACCAAATCTTTCCCAGTTAGTTTTAGCATTAATATATATTTCTTCGAAATCATTATTTTTATAAATTATAGGTTCTGGCGTAGGCTCGCAGGAACGAGTTTTTAAACTCCCGACTTTTTTAAATTCTGATTTGAGCTTGGATTTGGATTCAGACTCATATTCAGATTCAGACTCGGATTCGAGTTCTAATTGCTTAGAGTAGGGATGGTAGGCGCAATACAAATTGAGTCAGGAATTTAGCCAGATTTAATTTAGCCAATTGAGCCTGGAATTTAGCCACGGCGCAATCAGGCGCAATGGCTAAATTCTGGCGCAAAGGCTAAATAATGGCACAATTCTGATTGGCTGGTGCAATTATAAAATTTATTAAATAATTATTTTTAAATTTTTAAAAATAATTAATTTTAGCTTTAATTTCAAATCAATTTTACGTAACTAGGAGCGATTTTCTACTATAATATTCCTATGACAGATCGAAAGATCTGGTTCTTAGCTACAAGATGATATATATTTCATTTCTGTAACATTAAAATTGACCAAATTATAACTATTTTAAAACAATATATTAAAATGTTAATATCGGTAAAATTAATTAATAATTTTATCTAATCAACCTTTTGTCACGTGACCAAAATTGCGCCAGCCAATCAGAAATTGCGCCTGAATTTAGTCAGAAAAAAATTAATTAGCCTTTGAGCCAGAATTTAGTCAGAATTTAGCTGGCGCAAAATTAATTAGCCAAAGACGCAATTATTGAACCAGCCTTCATATCAATTGAGCCTTCTACCCTTAGCTTAGAGGTATTAGAGAATTCAGAAACTTCATTTAAATCTTGAAGAGGTTCTTCTAAAGGAAAGTTTTCTATATAAAGAGTTTTCATTTTTTCTATAGGATTAAATCCATCCGGTATATCCAAATTCTCAGTTTCATCAATCATATTTCTTTTTAAGAATATAGTATAAAGATTTTTGTAAGAAGTTTCATACCATTGCATTCTTTTATTATTTTTTCGTTCTCCTACTCTTTTCTATTTAGAATTCAATCCTAGTTCTCTAATTGTATAAGTAAATTCTTGTATAGTAGGAGGTTTCTTATTTTTAGTATTAATTTGTATATAAAACCAATCTTTAAATGTATTATAGAAATATGAAGAAGCTACATCAAGTCCAATAGAATTATATATATATTTTTCCTTTATAAATTGATATACTGGATTGTTATCTCTATTTATCATCATTAACTTGGTTTTAGTCATAGGAATATTGCGTTCATTGAAATTTGGATTAAGTTTAACATATTCTAATGCATACGAATAAAAAGCTTTACCGACTTCTGGATTTTTTATAGCTTTATCCAATGGAGCATAATAGTGATCCATTCCAATGCCATTTTCAACATATTTATTTGAGATATCTGGAATAAAATATCTTCGATCTTCTCTATCTAAACGAATTGTTTTACTATTATTGCTATTAATAATTAAATTTGTAATATTTGTAACTGGATATGGCGTTTTATACTTTTCTTCTATCATTATAGTATCACTGTCAATAAAATCTTTAAGTCGATTTGCAAAAGTTATCCAATCTGTAGATTTTGAGTTAGACATTTCCTCAAGGACGAGTAAAACTTTACCTTCTAACTCTTTATTAAATGATCCAGTAATAATTTTTTCGTTAGAAGTTTTTGTAGAGATTTTAGGACCGAGAACCATTATTCTAAGAAACCATGTAAGCATAGTTTTACTGGTTCCTGGGCCAGAATAAAGAAACATTGATTTCGACATTTTTTGACCAATAGCTATTCTTAAAATTAATCCCATCATATAAAGCTCTTGATCCTTATTAGATGAACAGAGAACTTCTCTCATATGATTAAGAATAAGTTTTACAGCATCACGAATTTCTTTACTAAACTGATTAAATGGAATTGGACTGGTATGGAGAAAACCAGAAAATTTATTAATATAATATGCACCATTTGGTTCTCGATAAATTAATGGTTGATATGGATTAACTTCAAGAGAAAAGAATGGCGTCTCTCTAAAAAACCATGATTGAATACTAAATTTTTCAATTACTTCCCCTTTATCATTTTTAAATATCATATGCTCACTTTGAATAAAAGATTCACAAGCGTCCTTTTTATTATAATATTCAAAGATTTGATTTTTAGGATCCCATTTATATACACCGACCTTTTCACGCGCAAAATATCTACATAAATAGTTTTTGGCATAATAAAGTTCTTTAGGTGTTTTGGTTAAATGAAATAATTTTCTAAACTTTTTATTATCGAATTCTTGAATAGAGGTACCTAAGATAAACTTTATTTGACTTGGCGCGTTCATTTTTTTGCTGGCGATTACTTTTAGTTTGGGTATGTTCAATTACTTGGTCAAGTATCTGGCTAGATATTTATAATATATGTTTATTCAATTGAGAATTTTGATGTAAACTGAAAAGTCATTGCAAAGCAAGCCTGTAAGGTGATGAATTGGGAATTCGAGGCTTTGTCTCTTCTTTGAATCATTGATCATTTATTTTGCCCGAAATTATGGCTATGGTCTGTGGTATACATGTCGTCAAAAGTAAAAAGCCATTGACTCAACTACTGAAATTTAGTTGCGTCTATGTAATTGCGTCAAAATAATTGCGTCAATTGCGTCAATTGCGTCAATTTTTCATATGACTCAATTCCAAATTTTTAAATTTTAATTGCGTCTGACTCAATTCAATAGTTTTGACGACATGTATAGTCTGTGGTATCATATCACTAATATGTATATAAAGTGTTACGTAAAATTGGTACAAGTGGTACAATTTGGGTCAAACTTGATTTTGTATATAAAATTTATATAGAAACTATTGAATTTGCGCTTCTAGATATGGAAATAATAGAAAATAGATAGTAAAATCTTTGGTACAAATGGGAAGGGCTGTTTTTCGGAAAAAACTTTTATAATACTGTTATAAGGTATATAGGATATAGGATAANGGTTCTCGATAAATTAATGGTTGATATGGATTAACTTCAAGAGAAAAGAATGGCGTCTCTCTAAAAAACCATGATTGAATACTAAATTTTTCAATTACTTCCCCTTTATCATTTTTAAATATCATATGCTCACTTTGAATAAAAGATTCACAAGCGTCCTTTTTATTATAATATTCAAAGATTTGATTTTTAGGATCCCATTTATATACACCGACCTTTTCACGCGCAAAATATCTACATAAATAGTTTTTGGCATAATAAAGTTCTTTAGGTGTTTTGGTTAAATGAAATAATTTTCTAAACTTTTTATTATCGAATTCTTGAATAGAGGTACCTAAGATAAACTTTATTTGACTTGGCGCGTTCATTTTTTTGCTGGCGATTACTTTTAGTTTGGGTATGTTCAATTACTTGGTCAAGTATCTGGCTAGATATTTATAATATATGTTTATTCAATTGAGAATTTTGATGTAAACTGAAAAGTCATTGCAAAGCAAGCCTGTAAGGTGATGAATTGGGAATTCGAGGCTTTGTCTCTTCTTTGAATCATAGATCATTTATTTTGCCCGAAATTATAGCTATGGTCTGTGGTATCATATCACTAATATGTATATAAAGTGTTACGTAAAATTGGTACAAGTGGTACAATTTGGGTCAAACTTGATTTTGTATATAAAATTTATATAGAAACTATTGAATTTGCGCTTCTAGATATGGAAATAATAGAAAATAGATAGTAAAATCTTTGGTACAAATGGGAAGGGCTGTTTTTCGGAAAAAACTTTTATAATACTGTTATAAGGTATATAGGATATAGGATAAATGCTTTGTTATAGTTTTTCATGGATTTGTCCTTGTACCAGTTGTACCAATTATTTTTGTTATCGGAATTTATATTATTTTGATGATTTTATTATGTTATAGATATGTTTTATATAGTTTTATTGGTACAAGGATTGGTCTTAGGATGGTACAAGGATATATATGTTATATTTGTACCAAAGCTATGGGGTGTTATATTGGTATGGTTAACTTGTGTCCCAGGGGACGCTTTTTAGGAATTGTTAACGGGTTATTGATAACTGGGCTTAGCTTTGGTTTTGGATAACGAGACTTGGATATCGGTGCCCCATGAAGGGAGGATACCTCGTCATTGACGATTCGAAGAATCAAGAGATAGATCTGCGACGACTCTATGTAAAGTTTTTATGAGATATCAAAAATTCAGCAAAAAATATGCAAATAAAATTATAATTTATAATTAAAATAATTAATTTAGATAATCATTTCATAACATTATATGATATAGTGTTATATACATATATTTTAACTGTTAATGTTATGCGATATAATATTTATTATTTATTTTATAACAATATAAAAAAATAAAATCGAAAATTCACAATCGTTGCTACTTATAAAACTTTTTATTTTAATAAGTAAATATTGAAAATGTGATTAATAACGAAAAATTTTGAGAATGTAAACTATCAATACAAAAAATTTCAAACCAAGAATTTTAAAATTGACAGAATAATAAACATTTAAACTCAAACATTTTAAAAGATTAAACATTTGAGTTTAAGTGTCTATTATTTCTATACGTGTTGCCCAAATCCCAAATAATTTAGGATTTGGGACGCCAAAATGTACAAATTACTAGTATTTGGGATTTCGGCAAAAGATACTAATTGTAATTTGGGATTTGGGATTTTGGCATTTGGGATTTTGGCATTTGGATTTTGAATTTAGATGGCAGGTATAATTATTTCGTCAATTTTAAAGTTTTTAATCTAAAATTTTTTGTATTGATAGTTTATATTCTCAGCATTTTTTATTATTAATCATGTTTTTGATATTTACTTATTTTTCTAAAGTTACACAATAAAGAGCGATTGTCAAAGGAATAAAATTAATCATACAGCGAAATGTATCTCATAACTTTTAAGCTTCATCAAGAAATTTTTTATGTCGGAGGTTATTGTAATAATTTCGTTTTCAAAGGTTATTGAAGGTTATCGGACCAATAACCTTCGCAAATATTACGTTTATTATGATAAAGTGAAGATTACACTGGTCGAAAATTTATAAAAACTACACCTATCGGGTACCAGATAGGTGTAGTATCCGTGCCTAATATCGTACACATATCGGGTACCCGATAGGTGTAAAAAATGTTTTTTTACACATATTGGGTACCCGATAAGTGTGAAAAATGTTTTCTCACACCTATCGGGTACCCGATATGTGTACGATATTAGGCACGGATACTACACCTATCTGGTACCCGA
Organism: Diversispora epigaea; assembly: GCA_003547095.1. NCBI lineage: Eukaryota > Fungi > Glomeromycota > Glomeromycetes > Diversisporales > Diversisporaceae > Diversispora > Diversispora epigaea. Next base: position 114,575 of record PQFF01000300.1, on the reverse strand, counting down.
TAGGTGTAGTTTTTATAAATTTTCGACCAGTGTAATCTTCACTTTATCATAATAAACGTAATATTTGCGAAGGTTATTGGTCCGATAANTACACAATAAAGAGCGATTGTCAAAGGAATAAAATTAATCATACAGCGAAATGTATCTCATAACTTTTAAGCTTCATCAAGAAATTTTTTATGTCGGAGGTTATTGTAATAATTTCGTTTTCAAAGGTTATTGAAGGTTATCGGACCAATAACCTTCGCAAATATTACGTTTATTATGATAAAGTGAAGATTACACTGGTCGAAAATTTATAAAAACTACACCTATCGGGTACCAGATAGGTGTAGTATCCGTGCCTAATATCGTACACATATCGGGTACCCGATAGGTGTAAAAAATGTTTTTTTACACATATTGGGTACCCGATAAGTGTGAAAAATGTTTTCTCACACCTATCGGGTACCCGATATGTGTACGATATTAGGCACGGATACTACACCTATCTGGTACCCGATAGGTGTAGTTTTTATAAATTTTCGACCAGTGTTATTGAAGGTTATCAATATCAATAACCTCCAGAGTATTACATTTTATTAATAAAAATGAAGGTTTTCGGTACCAATAACCTTCGTAAATATTATGTTTATGTTGGAGATATTCGAAGGTTATCGGAATAAAGGACTTCGAAGGCTTACGTTTAAAAAAATTTACTAATGTTAATGCAACAACTTGACACTACCCTTTACTAATTGAAAAATTTAAAAAACTTAATATTAAATTTTATTTATTTTTTCAAAAATTTTATTTATTTTCATTTTCAAAAAAATTTTTTTTTTAAAAAAATTCTGATATTCTGAACTACAAAATAATATTTTCTATACATTCTAATTGTATGACTATAATAAAAATGATAGCCATTATGCAAACTATTATTATTACAATTTATAAAATATACAATTTTATGTAAATAAATATGATGACTTGAATTTTTTTGATAGTAAGTTTATGCAAAGTCAAATGTTATATATATGTAGATTGTTCGGGGTTCTAAAAAATCTTTATTAGTAAAATAATAAAATATATGTAAAATGACCTGGGAAATAACTTTTATTAATACACCTCAAATGATTAAAATATTAGTTTTCGAAATATTATAACATTTATAACTTGGATTAAAAAATTATAACACTTGATCCTGAGTTTATAGAATTATGTGACTTATACATGTCGTCAAAACTAATTTGGCCTTGACTCAACTCTTAAAATTTCAATTTTTAATTGCGTCTGACTCAACTAATTGCGTCAATCACTAGTAAAAATCAAAATTTGCCTTGACTCAACTCCAATTTTTCTCAATTTTAATTGTGTCTGACTCAATTCAATAGTTTTGACGACATGTATAATGTAACTCTAACCCGTTGTTATCAATGGAGGTTTATTCTTCTCAATAAATACGTGGAATGAACAGGAACTCTTGAAATAATATTAAAGATATTATTCAAGGAAACTATTAGTCAAAATAAATACAATTACTACTAATAAGTAGGTTCTAGAAATTAAATAAACTACTGTTAATAAGTGTATTGATTAGTGTTAACTACTAATATCACGAGACAGCGCTCCAAATGATAAAGTAGACAATTCAATACAAAGGGTTTGGTTATTATTAATAAAACAATAATACTGATAATTTCAAGGTAATAATAACCTTTATTAATGGTAATTGCAAATACAAGAGGAATTAATTTACAAATAAATTAGTGACAAAAGGTTTTCTAATTAAAGGATAGAATCTTAAACTAACAAATTCAAACTAAAAACTAAACGGAACTGACTTTGATTCAAGCCAAAATCTATCCTTTATATAATTAATTTTTGGGTCCTTTAGGTCCTTTGGGTCCTTGTAATACATGATCTACATATTAATTTACTACTATCTATGGTAAATCTATTACAGGATACAGTTACACTACACAACTACATATTTGTAAATCAATTTGTCTCTCGTATTACAGATAAGAATATAAATAATAAAAGAATTAAATAAATGAGTACTAACTAATTATAAATATAATAATAAAATAACAAATAATATAAGTCAATAATATATAATAATTAAAATATATCTACTATAATATTACTATGGTAACACCGTCCCTGACCCTGGGTTTGGGTCGGGTCCACAGTATAGTTGCCTGACGAAAGCATTTTTGCATAATGTCAAAAGTCGAAATTATTTGAATTAATTTCGGCGATTTGTCAAATCTTTTCTAAACGTCTAAACCTTGTCTAAATGTCTAAACCGTTGAAACCTTGTCTAAACGTCTAAACTTTGACTAAATATCTTATGTTGAAACCTTTTAACCAATAAAATTATTTATAGAGTCTTTACATTCATTTTGTTACACTAATTTCTATTCTTTGTAAATCTTTTGATTTAGGAAGATTTTATTATGTTAAAGACTACTTTGCAAGGTTTCTTTTTCAAATTACTTTATCCAATCATAAGATTTCACTTGTTTACTAATTTAATATAATTTAATATTTATTAAAATTGAGATATTTTGTATCACCTCACATTCATTAATGTTTTTTTTTTTAATTTAAAATTTATTTTTTTAAAATTTATTTATTTAAAATTTATTTATTTAAAATTTATTTAATTATAATTTTACAATCTACAAGATGAAGAATTGAATAATGAAAATAATAATGGGGTTGGTAATTTTAATAATTGACAATAATAATGATTAATTATAAAAATTATGGTTGCTAATAGTAAATAATAGTAAATAATAAATTTGAAAAAAAAATTATATAAAATTTTGACACCTTTTGTTAATTTTAATATTGTCTAAACCTTTTGTCAGTTTTGACATTTGTTAGTTTTGACACTGTCTAAACCTTTTGTAGTTTTGACATTTAAAAATTTAAATGTCTAAACATCTAAACATATTTCAACTTTCGACATTGTCTAAACTTCATAGTTTCGTCAGGTAACTACACACCCCTCATGTAAATCACCGGAAATTTGTCACTTGACAAATGTAACCAAACTTTAAACGTGATTTTGACCACATGTTTATAAATAAACATGCAATGCTGACTAATTAAAATTTATGCGCCATCTTTCATATAATTTAAATGACAAGAAAAGAACTTACTATAGCTCAACGTGAAAGAATTGTTGGAGCTTATATTAATGGCAGTAATTTTACAAATATTTCGCATCAACTTAATATTGCAGTATCTACAGTTCATGATACTATAAAAAGATATAATGAAACAGGTTCTCCACATCCCCAGAAACATCCTGGCAGGTCAAAAAAATTTACTGAACGCAATGCAAGAGTTTTACAACGTATTATTCATGAAGACCGGTTTGCTCCTTTGGGCAATATAACAAACCAACTTAATATTAGACTTAATACCCAATTAAATGCAGCAACTGTACGTAAATATTTGCACAATACTGGAATTAACAGTTGTGTTGCACGTTGCAAACCTTTATTAACTGAAGTACAACGAAAAAAAAGATTACAATGGTGCCGAGAACACCAAAATTGGAACGAAGAATGGAAAAATATTGTATGGTCAGATGAATCCAGATTTGCACTTTTTGAGTCAGATGGACGTGTGAAAGTGTGGAGAAAGGCTGGAGAAGCTTATAATAAAGATTGTATTAAACCTACTGTAAAGTTTGGTGGAGGTTCTGTAATGTTTTGGGGTTGTTTTGATTGGAATGGAGTTGGGCCTTTAGTATTGGTTGATATAAACATGGATTCTGATGTTTATATCAATACTCTTGCTAATAATTTTATTCCATGGGTTCAAAATCGTCCTAATGCTACGTTGCAACAAGATGGGGCTCCTTGTCATACATCATTTTATACCCGTTGGTGGATGTCAACGCATAACATTAAAATTTTAGAGTGGGTCTCGCAAAGTCCTGATCTCAACCCGATCGAGCATCTGTGGGATCATTTGGACTGTAAAATAAGGAAAAGGAAACCTTTACCCACTTCCAAAGAAGATTTAATAAGAGCAGCACAAGAGGAATGGCAAAATATTAATATTGAAATTTTGCATAATTTAATTTCAAGTTTACCTAATCGTATAAAGGCCATTATTAAGGCCAAGGGTGGGCATACTAAATACTGATTTTTNAGATGAATCCAGATTTGCACTTTTTGAGTCAGATGGATGTGTGAAAGTGTGGAGAAAGGCTGGAGAAGCTTATAATAAAGATTGTATTAAACCTACTGTAAAGTTTGGTGGAGGTTCTGTAATGTTTTGGGGTTGTTTTGATTGGAATGGAGTTGGGCCTTTAGTATTGGTTGATATAAACATGGATTCTGATGTTTATATCAATACTCTTGCTAATAATTTTATTCCATGGGTTCAAAATCGTCCTAATGCTACGTTGCAACAAGATGGGGCTCCTTGTCATACATCATTTTATACCCGTTGGTGGATGTCAACGCATAACATTAAAATTTTAGAGTGGGTCTCGCAAAGTCCTGATCTCAACCCGATCGAGCATCTGTGGGATCATTTGGACTGTAAAATAAGGAAAAGGAAACCTTTACCCACTTCCAAAGAAGATTTAATAAAAGCAGCACAAGAGGAATGGCAAAATATTAATATTGAAATTTTGCATAATTTAATTTCAAGTTTACCTAATCGTATAAAGGCCATTATTAAGGCCAAGGGTGGGCATACTAAATACTGATTTTTATTATATAAAAATTATATAAATAAAAAATATATAACCGAAAGTTTATTTGGCATAAAAAATTTTATAAATTAATACACTTGATTTTTTTTAAAATGAATTTTTGAAACGTGAAAAATTTTCGTCGCTCATTATCATGTGACAAATTTCCGGTGATTTACATGAGGGGTGTGTATAGTCCACAGATCAGACCTGATCTCTTAAGAGCACTAATAATGATATCCTTATAATATTATCATAATATAATTGTCATATTTTAAATAGTTATATCACAGAGATATTTTTGTAATATAGTATTGATATTTTTTTGATATCGAAACCATATTTTTAAAAAACAACGATTTCAGCAAAGTAGTATTAAAATTTTATAAAATTAATTAATATAAATTATTATAAAAATAAATAAAAATATAAATATAATAATATTTATTAAATACATAGATTTTGGTTTTTTAAGTTTTTTTTAAAATTTTTTTTATTCTTGAATTTTGGAAGTTTTGAAAAATTAAAAAATTGACTGATATAAATTGTTTGTAGATATGTTTAATAATTAAGAAGAATCATTGTTGTTATGATTATTGTATTGGTTGATTTTTAATTTGCTGAAAATTCTTCAGTTTTTTTAATTTGGATTAAAATTTATTTTCTTTTTTCTAAATAATTTCTATAATCTTTTCAGTAATTCCCAAAATAAATTAATCATTTAAATGTGTAACCCAAGCATTCCAACACCTCATAATCATTCTTGTAATTAATTTTGAAGTATGAAATGTAATTTTTGGTTGTATCCATTACCATTGCATATTTTCATAGCTAAATCCTTATCATGTAATATATCAAGATATGGAGGAAAGCCCATAATCATTTCATAAGCAATAATTTCAAATAAATATACATCAGCAGCTTTGTATATTCTTCACCTCTACCTCTGAAGCAATATATAGTAATACACCAAATATATTTTTTTTTTCAGGATTATTTGGATTTGTCACTATTATTTTACTTAATCCAAAATTTGAAATCAGTAGTTACAAATTTTCAAAATTGGGTGATGAAATATTTCCAGGATGGAAGTCTTGGCTAATTCATGAATATTTGTCAAAATTCAAATAAATTATATAATTTTTGTTCCCAATTCATATTACTAAAATTAATTTTTAAATATTCTCGAAGATTTCTGTCTTTTGCATATTCTAAAACCATCATATATGAGTGTGTTTCTGGATCTTGTGTAATTCTATAAAATCAAATTGAAATCTCATATTTAGTATATGGTTTTAAGTGAATTGCTATTTAATAATATAAACATTTTTAATTTATAATTCAAATGTTATATAATAATTTGAAAATTAAATTTAAATATATTTACCTCATTTAATTTGTGATTCGCGATAAATGAAAAGAGATCTACATATATAGGAACCATAATCTTATCCTGGAATAGGAATATCACAAGAACTATCTTATAAAAGTCCCTTTCTCCATTAATATCATAAAAAGCAATGGTTCTGATTTAAAAATGTTTTTAATTTCAAGAGACAACATCAATAAAATAAAGAGATATGCCATTTTTTTTAACAATAAAAAAATAAATTTTTATATATAATTGGGAAGTTTCTGACAAATCACGAATTAAGACATCATTGAAATTCACAAAATTATCAAACTTTTTTAATTCCACTTCATCATCTTTCCAAACTCTTCTCCATTGTTGATTTTCAATATCCCATTCTCTAATAAATCCATCAATCCACCTAACATAATGTATTGTTCCAAATCCACCTTTACCTATTTGTTTGACATCTTTAAATCTATCAAAAGGTATCCATTCTATTACTTTTCAGCATTTCCACTTGTCCAATTATTAAAATCATTTTGGAAATGTTTCGAGTTACTACACCAATTCCACATAGTATTGGTATATTTTTGGCGACGAGATGCCTTTTTTTTGTTTACTTATGGAATGAAAGGTAGAAATTTTTTTTATCATCTATTCTTTTTCAATCAAATAATAACTAGGAAATGGCAAACCGGAGCATATTTTGACATGTGATCGTTATCTAACAATCGTTATCAAAAATCGGACAGACACGTTTACAGAAGTTGTCTTTGATCCTTTTCTATTTTTTTGTTAAGCTATGTATCAATATCAGAACTTTAAAATATCAAAAACGCAACTTTTGTATCAACTTTCTCGTCCATTAAATGTCCTACGCTACGCTCCGGACAATAATGATAAAATTTTTAAACCATGTTATAGATATATTTTGCCAATTTAAAAATATTTCTTCAAACAATAAATAGTTTAAAAAATATATGGATGTTATGTAAACAATAAATGTATTTAATAAAATACAATTATATTTTACATTTAAAAATTTAATAAAAGATTAATATTAATATTTTATATTATATTATTTATTAAATTGTGTTAATATTATATTATTTTTATTACACAGTTGATAAATATTTATCTGTATGCGTATTATTTTGGTAAACATTACACACATTGAATCATAATTATTATAAATGTGGGTGGTGCAATTAAATTTACTCTTTATTTTTTCTTTTTCCTTAGACAAAAAAAAATGGCAACTAAAATTTCCACGGAAATATTAATTATGATTTTAAATAATCTCCAATCATCATCCCGTTTAACTCAAGGTTTATATTCATCATTATTAGTTAATCGAATTTGGTGTAAAGTTACTATACCTATACTTTGGGAATTACCTTTTGGTCAAGAATATTGCCAGGATGATATGAAGTTGCGGAAGAGAGCATTATGTATTCGAACTTATATATCATGTATGGATACCCAAGCTAGAACTTTACTTACTCAAAATGGATTTGATTTATCATCATCATTACCTCAAGCCACTTTTGATTATCCATCATTCACTCATAAATTTAGAATGGATAATTTAGTTTATTTTATTTCCATGTATTCACAACAAATTGTTGGTTCAGATCAAGATAATAACGAATCGATAATATTATTTCGTGAGATATGTAAATTAATAATAAATCGTTGCTCATTTCTGGATTATTTTATATTGGTGGGAGTTTCCGAAAAATTTTCTAAAAATTTTCGTAATTATAGTGATTTAATTTGTTCGATTCTCGATTTACCTGGTGCCCCAAAAGTATTTAAGAAATTAGAAGGTTTTACTTCGATAAAAGGAGATTCTGAACTTATCAGACCATTATATGAATCATTGGCATTAATTTGTGATAATATTTTAATTATGGATTTATATTTGTATTCAGTTCCTCAGATGAAATTATTAGCAAAACTTATTAGTGTTCAAAAACGTTTAGAAGATCTAACAGTTGTTGCTAATTATTGTCTAGACTATGATTTATTATTTTGGGCTATCATTAGTCAAAATGAAACATTGAAGATTCTTCGTTTAAAATCAGTAAGTTTTTATCATTTCGAAGGGAAATCATCACCAATTGGAAAATTCACTTCACTTCGAGAACTTTATATTGAAGATTGTTCCGGATTACATAAATCGGATTGCTTATTCTTGGCTTCATCATTTACCCAATTAAGTAGTTTTCATTATTATCAATCGAGTTATACATTTAAAAGGTATCCTCAAGAATTTATTATAAAAATTCTCGAAACGGCCAATGAAAATTTAAGAAATATTTGCCTAGAATTACATTCCACAATTACATTTGATATACTTTCAGTCATTTTGAATTATTGTACAAAGATTACAAAATTAACTTTACTAAATTTAAGTCCTGAACAAGTAATAGCAATATTTGATAATAATTTTAATAAATTAAGAAGATTTTCATTTGATTGTGGAGGAGAAGGATTTAATGATGAATTATTATGCCAAATAGCCGAGAATGTTCCAAAATCGCTTGAAACTATTAAAATTGGAATGGATCATGATAATCCATGGATATTTAGTGCTGATAGTTTAAGAAGATTTTTTGAAGGGTGGTGTCGTAAAGGAGGAGGAAATAAAAAGCTTAGGAAATTCCGTATAAAACGTTCATTATTCAACTTAATAGAAATAAGTAGTGAACATTATAAAGTTATTGAAGAATATGGAATTCAATTTGATATGTATTCCGAATAAATTTTCAATTAATTTTTGTCTTTTATTATTTATTAATAAATATTCGTTTGTGGAGGATTTTGTTTTTGATTATTATTTTGGTAAATATTAAATTGGAGTAGTAAACAATTATTATTTTTTTTTTGTTTCTTAAATTTCCATTTTTCTTTGATATAAAAAAATTGGCAACCAAAGTTCCCACAAAAATATTAATTAAAATTTTAAATAATCTTCTTTAATAATCATCTCATCTCGTTCAACTCAAGATTAATATTCATCATCATCGAATCCGGCGTAAAGTTGCTATACCTATACTTTAGGAATTAACTTTGGGTCAAAAATGGTGCACAGATAATAAAGAGTTAATGATAACCTTTAACATAACAAAGAATCTGTTCTTAAGAAATTGAACAGTAAAAACAGGCTTTTGAAAGTTCTTAATCCAAAAAAAAAAAAAAATACATACAAAAAACAACTAATAAAAATTCTTGTAACAATAACAATGGTAAATATAGTCTTTTTTATATTAATGATTTTATTTTTGATCATAAAATTAAAATGTATATTTATTTATACGTATTAGGTGACTCGAATGATGAAAACGTGGGATAAATAAAATATACATAACATTTTTTATGAATTTTATTTTTCAATATAATCTTTCTAAAAAAAAGCAATAAGAAAATGTAACAATACAANGGATTTTGTTTTTGATTATTATTTTGGTAAATATTAAATTGGAGTAGTAAACAATTATTATTTTTTTTTTGTTTCTTAAATTTCCATTTTTCTTTGATATAAAAAAATTGGCAACCAAAGTTCCCACAAAAATATTAATTAAAATTTTAAATAATCTTCTTTAATAATCATCTCATCTCGTTCAACTCAAGATTAATATTCATCATCATCGAATCCGGCGTAAAGTTGCTATACCTATACTTTAGGAATTAACTTTGGGTCAAAAATGGTGCACAGATAATAAAGAGTTAATGATAACCTTTAACATAACAAAGAATCTGTTCTTAAGAAATTGAACAGTAAAAACAGGCTTTTGAAAGTTCTTAATCCAAAAAAAAAAAAAAATACATACAAAAAACAACTAATAAAAATTCTTGTAACAATAACAATGGTAAATATAGTCTTTTTTATATTAATGATTTTATTTTTGATCATAAAATTAAAATGTATATTTATTTATACGTATTAGGTGACTCGAATGATGAAAACGTGGGATAAATAAAATATACATAACATTTTTTATGAATTTTATTTTTCAATATAATCTTTCTAAAAAAAAGCAATAAGAAAATGTAACAATACAATGATAAAACAATTCATTTATGGAATCAGAATCTGGGCTAGGTTATGTAGTTATGTATCAAGACATATGTATTTATATTTATAAAGTTATTTTTAATATTATTTTTATATTGTTTCTCGTATTTTTTTATACTTACTAATATTATTTTATAATAAATATTAGTTGACATTAATATTTCTAATTAGATAGATTCATTTTTAACAAAATTATTTTATTTATTTACATAAAAAATAAAATCTTTTTTCTAATTATTATTATTTCTTTTATTCGGATTGTGAAATGATAATAATATCCACACAAAAGTAAATATTTGATGATAAATGTGTCCAATTTTCCGTTACAGCAGCAACACTTCACTTAAAGTAGTATTCAAAATATTTCCTCAATAATAAAATAATAAAACACTTATTTTGTTTAGTTTTTTAGTTATATCATAAATATATGTATTGTAATAAAGAAACATGTAAAACTTATATTTTATGAGGTGAAAATGTAAAATGGAACGTCCGATGTAAAAGACAAAATGACTACTGTAAACTGCGGCGAAATACCATTTTCCTCAATAGTGAACATATAAACTTTTATATTGAGGTGACAATTTTTTTGCAGTTCAGTTTATTCAAGTTGTATGGATCAATAATCATGACATAAAAATGTTAGAATTAAATATTAAAGGATTTACTATATTAGGTTAGGTTAGATTAAAAAAGAAAAACTGAAATTTCTGAATAATCAATTTCATATTAAAAGAAACATTTTTCAAAGTGGTCGAATTATTATCAGTTAAAACCTAAAACTACCCGAAGCTTCCTTTTTAAATCATATACAGTCTTTTCTCTTCTTACAAGCGCCCGCGGAAGTGCGATTATCAAATCCCCAATGACCAACATTACCACTAAAATCAATACAAATATTTTTATGATCATTCACTTTATATGCACCGCGGTTTTTTATTTCTTGCCCAGAACAGAGCCATGCACATAATATTTTCTACCTTTCTTCATGGTAAAATTAATTAAAGAACAAAGATGACAGATTTTATTATCTGCCTTAGCAACTATATTATTCAGATCATCCGTAATCCAAGCACTGCATATTCCAAGCCACTTATCATGAACTCCGACGGAGATTTTATCTAAAGAATATTTATATTAGCCTATTAGAGAAAGTCTTTAGAACTGAAAATGAAAATAATCGATTGTTTTTGCTATATATATATGTTCAAAGACTTACTTCCGATAACTCTACCAACCATTAACAGGCACATAAAAGCCAGGAGTTTATATTTCATAGATGATTATTTGTGGTTGTAATTAATTGAAAATTAATTTGGATGATTATTATTTTGCTTTCTCTTGAAATTGTTTTTACTGAACTGAATACATATTGGTGAAATCGTGAAATCGAAATTGCCAAATTAAAATTAATTTAAACAGGTATTTATTATATAGCAAATTAATTATTAAATTATCAATTATAGCATCACGTAATAAAATGATGTGATCAACAATCAATTAATAATTTTCGCAAAAAAAAAAATTATCGATCAATTAATAATTTTCTGTTCTTTCTGTATAAATAAAAAAAATGTAAATTGAATTCGAAAGAAAGTTTCAATGTGAATTAAAAATCGAAAGTCATTTTAATAATGTGTTCTTTCTGCAAAAATAAAAAATGTAAATCGAAATTACCAAATTTATTATAGCAAATTAATAATTATCGCTTATTAATGGAAATTTTACTCTCACTACTGCCTACATAAATTAGAAATCAATTAATAATTCGGTATTTAAGTTCATCATTTTATTATTATCTATTAATTAATATTAATGGAAAAGGTGGCATATTATTAATTTAATAATTATATAATTATTAATTTGCTATAACTAATTTGTAATTTCGATTTCACCCACCCACCAACATCTCATCTTTTTATTTTTGCCGAAAGAACGAAAAATTTTTAATTGATAAATATTAAAATGACTTGACTTTCGATTTTAATTCACATATGGATTAACAAAGGTTCACTCAAATATATTGACGGAAACGGGAAAATTATGGTTACACAAGTAAACTATTTTCTCATATCAAATATAAACATCAAATTTCATTATAGTATTTTTATTGCAAGAAACAATTTGAAATAAATCTAATAATTTCCCAAAAAATACTCAAATATTTGGGGTGTATTTATAATAAAATTTTCCACCAAGTTCATGTAAAGTGAGATGGTGTAATTATTGATGATTGCAAACTACAAATATGTAACTCTACTTATTTATTTATTATACTATCCAATTCTTTGATACGTTTTGGAAATTGTTATCTCGAAGTTACACCGATTTTAAAATACAAATTCACAAGTTCAACGAAAACAGAATTTTATTTTTATGAGCTATTTATTTATTAAAAATCCAAAAATGAAAACCAATTTTATAAAAGGATTTTACAAAAAAATGGAAATGTGATCGATCTTAAATTTTGGGGAAAAAAGGAAATGATTATCATGTTTTTTTATGAAGCCCTAAAAGTTGAGATGCACGATCACCATTTCATGCCCTTTTATAAAATTGATAATTATAATGAATTTCTTTCCAAAATACAATCAAAGAAAAGATTAATTGAATAGTATACAAAATTAAAATAATGAATGAATATTTAAAAAGAAAATAAAGTTAAATTTAAAACTTTCCATTTATTATTTTTTGAAAGTATGGAAATTGGAATATAAATGTGACAATTTTTTTTTTCTGACCTGATCTAGCAGCACATTTCGCATCGACATGGTGTGGTGCGATATGAGATTAACAATTAGAATGTATCAAACTGAAGATTGCGATATTTAACTTAAATATGAATGAATGAATCACTTTATATCTGTTATATAATCATTAAAATATTTTTAACAAAATGACAGAACAATATACCTGAAATCATTGATTTAATGTTACTACGTATAAAAATTAAAATTTTCTGATTAAAAACAAAATTTATTATTTACAATTCATGTAAAAATACCTAAGAACGTCTAGACTCCCTCATTACAACGCTAATAAATCTAATGAGTTAAATAAGAATTTCATTCAATATGATCCAAAAATAACACATCCTCGAGCAATATACACAAGTATACATTTGTTCAAAGAAAGTTAAAACTATTATACATAAGTAATGAATATTTGTTTTTTTGTAAAATATTTTTATTTTAGATACAAAACAGCGGGATTTGAAGATATAAGTGAATCCATATTGTATTTCTTGGATTATTTATTTAATAATATGTTTAATTTATAAAGATAATTAACAACAGCAAAGTAAATTATTTTTATAACAAAAAATTTCCAAGATGAAAAAAATACCAAATTACACAAAAATAAAAATAATTTATTTTAGTACATAAATGACATAAAATGATTTACTTTTCATTTCTTTTGTTTTTTTAAAAGGAAATCGCCATTTTTGGAGGGGAGGCGTGATTTTGGTGAATTTTTGAAACGAAATAAAAAAAAAATTTTTTTCAGAAACTAAAGAGTCTGCGATATGATCAATTTGTTTCTTTGACGATCACCATTCCGTTTTTTGCAAAAAAACCCTTTTATAAACTTGTTTTAATATTTTTAATATGGTAAAGAGAATTTTTTTTCATGTTTTAATAAAATAAATAGCTCATCGGCATAAATAAAAATAAATTTTTATTTTCATGCGATGTGGTAAAAAAAATAAATAAATATATTAATATATTATCAAGAATTTACCTGGTTCATCTATCTCATTACATTGTTTTGTAATTATTAAAATCACATTTGATTTCACCGGCTATAAAAAAATATATAAAACAAGAGGTTTAGGTCGTGTATTTTATGATTATGATTCTTGATTTCGCCAGATGAAAAGAAAATTTATTCAATTTATTATTTTTATTTTATTGTGTCAGAAAAAAATCAGGTTATAATCTTATTTATTGATTCAATTGTACTAAACGGCATACTTTCATTGAATTCCATTACCATCTTTCTCTCTCTCTCTCTCTGGGAAAACCATTTTTGATATTTTAACGATATAAGGTATTTTATATGCTGATTATTGATGTGATGTTGCTTGTACTAAATGTTATTATGCAAACTGAATATGATTTGTGTGAATTTCTGAAAAAAATAATAAGAAAAGTTATAGAAAAGGTAAAATAAAAGATTATTAGTTGGATAATATTTTTATATTATATTTTTGAAATTTTTGTTGAAAGAATTAAATGATAAGAATATTTTAAAATATGAATAAAATAGATTTTATATAAAATTATAAAATTGTCCACGAAAATTGATTTTAAAGGATTATGTTTTTTTAACGCATGGGCTACTTTACTGGCTGAATTACTAAGTTTTTATCATATGACTAAATGCAAGGTTTAGGGTTAGTTCGGGGGTAAAAATTTAATTTTTATTATAAATCATGGGAACTTAGAATTTTTAGCATGTGAAACCATATTTGTCACCTATTACCTGTCACCAATAAACCCCCATACAGGTGCGTTAAAAAACAAAACCCTTTTTTAAAATATAAAATAAAAGAATTTTCGTATCCGCACATTAGAAAAATTTCAGTTTCCAAATTAAGCACACAATGTAACTTTTACACCACATTCGCATGATTTTTCAGGATATAACCTGTCACGCAGATCGACAATTATTATTTTGTTAGCCGTCATTTTTTCCGTTTCTGCGTGGAACAATAGGGGTTAGGTTATATCCTGTCTGCGTGGTCAAAAGCAGACAGGTTATATCCTAAAAATTTCATGCGAATGTGCTGAACTTTTACTATTTTAATGCAAATTGTATTAATATTAATATAACAAAAAAATAATAAGCGGCTAACTTTTTTTTTTCTTCTTAATTTGACGTTGCAAAAGTATTCAATAATCAATAATCAATAATATCATATCACTTAAATATAAATAAATTTATAAATAGAGCCATTTCGATAAGACGATTTAGTGTGCAGTGAAGATTCTTATTTGTCTTTNTGTTTTTTTAACGCATGGGCTACTTTACTGGCTGAATTACTAAGTTTTTATCATATGACTAAATGCAAGGTTTAGGGTTAGTTCGGGGGTAAAAATTTAATTTTTATTATAAATCATGGGAACTTAGAATTTTTAGCATGTGAAACCATATTTGTCACCTATTACCTGTCACCAATAAACCCCCATACAGGTGCGTTAAAAAACAAAACCCTTTTTTAAAATATAAAATAAAAGAATTTTCGTATCCGCACATTAGAAAAATTTCAGTTTCCAAATTAAGCACACAATGTAACTTTTACACCACATTCGCATGATTTTTCAGGATATAACCTGTCACGCAGATCGACAATTATTATTTTGTTAGCCGTCATTTTTTCCGTTTCTGCGTGGAACAATAGGGGTTAGGTTATATCCTGTCTGCGTGGTCAAAAGCAGACAGGTTATATCCTAAAAATTTCATGCGAATGTGCTGAACTTTTACTATTTTAATGCAAATTGTATTAATATTAATATAACAAAAAAATAATAAGCGGCTAACTTTTTTTTTTCTTCTTAATTTGACGTTGCAAAAGTATTCAATAATCAATAATCAATAATATCATATCACTTAAATATAAATAAATTTATAAATAGAGCCATTTCGATAAGACGATTTAGTGTGCAGTGAAGATTCTTATTTGTCTTTATAACTTCAATAGTAACACACTATACTCATCAAAGAATTCAATGGAAATCTCGAGAATAATTTTTGAAAATAAAAAACTTTATATTATTTTTTGATAAATTAAAATCATGTAATTCTATGATTACATTTAAAGTTTACATAATTTTCCAAAATTCATGACATAATAATTATATAGTTCTTCGAAAATTATGTAAATGTTAAAATGTAATCATAGATTAGCTAATACTTCTATATTATGTATATATATATATAGAGTATTTTGTAATAAAAGGTTTTTTATCCACTGTTACTAATTTTTAAAGAAAAGTTGAGTCATATAAACTATTCTGCTCTAAGTAATTTAAAAAAAAAGTATTTTAAACCTTAAAAATTAATATCTTTTTTTCAATTACTGGTTTTTTCAGATAATAAAATGAATTTTTGTGACGATACTCGCGAAATAGCTTTATCTATTTTAAAAGAAATTGCAGGAGTAATTTCAGGAGCAATGTTAGCTACCGCGAGTGGGCCATTTGCTCCTTTGATTGGAACATTAATTTATCTTGGTGGAAAAGCCGTAAAAAAAATTTTAGGAAAGCAAACTTTAGGAAATTTTATTGAAGATGTGGGTATTGGCACTTTCTTTGGTGGATTATTTACTATTATGAAATTTGGACGTCTAGTAGCACAAATAGCCAAAAATGGCAGAAAAATTTTTAGGTTTGCAACAGTGGCTTTGATTAGTGCTGGCAAAGCGATAGTTTACTTAAAAAATAAATAAACCCGTGTTTTATGTATAAAGTAAAATACTTTGCTATCTGCCATTCCATGTATTGGCATATTAAGCATTTGATCTTTGATTACATTATAAAGTTTTTAATCCATCCCATTAGAATTCATATTAGGATTAAAATATCGAATAAAAAATGTAAAGATTTTTCTCTCTCCGAAAAATAAATAAATATAAAATTCTATTTATACTTTGAAGATTTTTGAAGTCTGTGATTAGTATAAGATAAAATTATAAAATATTGTCATTTAGATATATATTCAAGTGTGAATTTTTAGAAGTTTCTGAAATATTAATTAATCCAAGAAATTATTTACTCCTGGACGAAGGAAAAAATATTTATTTATTATAATATTGTTAGTATAATGGATTTAAGAACTAAAAGAATAATTTAAATAGTTATAAATAAATGTTAAATATATAATTAATTAAGAATTACCTTCCAAGAAATTTTATACAAGAAACAAGTCTATTAGGAGATAAAACATATCTACATTGTTGTACTTATTGTAATTATTACAATAATAGTATTTAAATAATTAAATTTGTTTCCTAAAGATAATGTCAAGAACTATTCTATTAAAGTGGAAAATAGAAAATAAGATTTGTATTATTTTTTTTTGCTACAAGCTAACTTCACTTGCTTTATTTTGGTATGCGTTTTCGATTAATTAAACAGTTGGATGACAAGATGAAATATGATGAGAGGAGGAAGATTATGATGAATATTGAAGAGCGAGAAGAGGAAGACTATGGTGGTGAATACGGGAGTGAACGAGAAGATGAGTATAATAGATTGACAATAAGGTATTGCAAAATTATTATATATAAATACCGAGAAATAAGCCGAAAAAAGAAAAAACTTTAAAAGAAATAGAAGACGACTCCTTTCTATTAATTTCAAATATTTATTAGCATTTAGTTTATTTATTTTGTCATTTCTACTTGTCAATTTATTAAATCATTTTGAAAATGTTTCAAGTTACACGGACGGATCGCTATTTTGAGATAAAAAATATTATAAAAAATAAGCAACCATAATCTGGTATCTATTCTATTATTATTATTTATTTATTTATTTATTATTATTTAAACAATGACTCAAATGACCTGATGTTTATTTCTTATTTCTGGTTTTATTTTCTTGCCCATTTTATTATATCTTCAATTCTCTTTATTATCTATTATTTAAATATTAAATATAATTTATATTATCTTCTCGAGTTGAGTTATTTCGTGATGATGAACTTATGGATTTATAGTATTCGTCTATTTGACTTTCTAATTGAATAATGAATAATAAATAATGAATATAAACACATATGGAAACGTGATTCATTCATTCATAAATAATAACAATACTAAAAACAATAATAATACAATATTAATATGACTAGTTGATAACTACCTACATTTCGTTCTGGATTTTTATGTTCAATAATATTATTATTTAATATTATTTTTGATAAATGATAAATTGTAATTATTAAAATTAAAATACCAAGTCACAAAATCATTTACCTAATTTTAAAATTAAAAAATATACAATCATGGCTTTGACCGAATTCGCGGTGTGAAAATATCTTTATTTAATTCCATCAATACTTGAATGTGTGTTGTCTCTTCTCTTCTTATGATAATTATTAGTTCTGCGGACTGAAACCTAATAATATTAGATTCGTCGTCACTTTCGTTGGTGTCATTGTTGTCATGGGTTTGAGAATTTTTAGCATATTATTTTCGAAAATTAATAAATTAAAAGTAATTGCATAATATATATATATGATCATCATTATATAATATTAAATTTTTAAATTAAAAATTAATGCGTAATATATATATGATCATCATTATATAATTCATACTGGGCGTATTATTTTATTATTTCATTATTTTCACGTAAAATGTTTTTCTTAAATTAAATAATTTTCAGGTTCCAGACATTAAAAGGAAGCGATTTAGCATATTTTTTATATTTTCCCAATTTTGAACAGGCTTACACGTGATTTTTGACCAATAAAATTTATGAACAGGATTGTAAAATATTATATAGATGGTTTTTTTTTTTTTAAACCAACGGAGCCTCACTCCAAGATGTTTATTATATTGGACAATAAATACAATATTATATAGATGGTAATATTTGCAGTATGATATTTTTAATGAATTAATATATTTCCCAATTTTATTTTATATTTTTTTTTATATGTAATTCACCTGACGTTAAATGCTAATAGTTTCATAAAAAATAAATTTTATAAAATTTAAACCGATAATTCTATTATAATTATCGGATAAAATTTCTATTTTAGGTATGTGTCACATGTCTTAACCTTTTAAAGTTGACCTTATTTTAGGGTTAAATTTTTTGGTTATAGACTGGAAAAAAAAAATAGAATTTTAAAAAATAATGATTTCAACTCTTTCTCATTTTTTTTGGCGTAATATTAATTAATTAGATAAAATGTCAACTATAAAGCAAAGAATACCAAGAGAGAAACCTCAAAATAATGATATAATTGATATAATTGAGGAAGATGGGTCTAAAGATGTTGCACACATATTATCTTCTTCGGTTTCTGGGGCTTCCTCACTTGTCTTACTTCAATTGATCAGTAGACTTTCAACTTTTATTTTACATCAAATCGTGTTAAGATTCACCAATCCAGCTACATTTGGAATTGCTTCCGTTCAACTTGAATTATTATTATTAACAATAGTATTTTTATCCCGTGAAGGTTTTCGTTGTGCCCTGTTGAGAAGTGGAAGTGGAAATACAGTAATTAGTGATGATATCAAAAATGAAAGTTCTTCTTCAAAGGAAAAGGTAGTTTTAGCAAATTCTAGAAAAGGTTCCATGCAAAAGATTATAAACTTATCATATATTCCAATTCCCATTGGAATAATTATAACTTTTCTTGTCTGCGCATTTCAAATATTTTATGCTACAGAAGAGACATTAGCTGCACCATATTTTAAGACATCAGTAATTTTATATGGTTTAGCTGCTTTTGGAGAACTTCTTATTGAACCATTATATATAACAGCTATGAATAACTTGATTTATAAATTGCGAGTCGGATGTGAAGGAATTGGTGTAATTGTTCGTTGCTTAATTACACTTGCTTTGACAATTTTGGGTGCATCTAAAATTGGTAATGATGAAGATGATAATAAATATGGAATATTGGCATTTGCAGTTGCACAATTTACTTATACACTTATATTGATGATCGGATATATTGGATACTTTCTATATTATTGGGATATAAGTTTATTGATTCCACGAAAACTTCAAGATGAAAAGTAATTATTTTATTCATTTTTAATCATTTTTAATCATTTTTTATCTTATTATATTTTTTTTCGATGATTATTTAAAAAAAAATTATTTTATTTATTTCATTTTATTTATTTCATTTTATTTATTTCATTTTATTTATTTCATTTTATTTATTTTATTAATAATTTTTAATTTATTAATGATTTTTAAGAAAAAAAGAATTTTGGTTCGATCCATATTATTTTAATCTTTCTAAAACTTTTACAAAGCAATCATTATTGAAGCATATATTAACTGAAGGTGACAAAATGCTAATTACATGGCTAAGTAATCCCGAGGATCAAGGAATATATGCATTTGTTGTAAATTATGGTGAATTAAATTAAATTAAATTAAAATTTAAGGTTCTATTTAAAAAAATAATTTGAAGATTCTATTTAAATAACTTTTAATAATTTAAAGATTCATTCGTTCATTCTCTACTTTTTTTTTTTTTTTTTCGTCAGGTNAGATGATAATAAATATGGAATATTGGCATTTGCAGTTGCACAATTTACTTATACACTTATATTGATGATCGGATATATTGGATACTTTCTATATTATTGGGATATAAGTTTATTGATTCCACGAAAACTTCAAGATGAAAAGTAATTATTTTATTCATTTTTAATCATTTTTAATCATTTTTTATCTTATTATATTTTTTTTCGATGATTATTTAAAAAAAAATTATTTTATTTATTTCATTTTATTTATTTCATTTTATTTATTTCATTTTATTTATTTTATTAATAATTTTTAATTTATTAATGATTTTTAAGAAAAAAAGAATTTTGGTTCGATCCATATTATTTTAATCTTTCTAAAACTTTTACAAAGCAATCATTATTGAAGCATATATTAACTGAAGGTGACAAAATGCTAATTACATGGCTAAGTAATCCCGAGGATCAAGGAATATATGCATTTGTTGTAAATTATGGTGAATTAAATTAAATTAAATTAAAATTTAAGGTTCTATTTAAAAAAATAATTTGAAGATTCTATTTAAATAACTTTTAATAATTTAAAGATTCATTCGTTCATTCTCTACTTTTTTTTTTTTTTTTCGTCAGGTTCATTAATTGTTCGTATTTTATTTCAACCTCTTGAAGAAACAGGTAGAACATTATTTTCAAAACTCTTGGCAGATGTTGATAAATGTGGTGATGATGATGATTCCAAATTAACTATGACACCAGCAAAAAAAACTTCATTAGTCATGTCTCTTAAAATATTAACAACTTTAATCAAATTTCATATTTTACTTGGATTTATTTTTATTGGACTTGCAACGAATTATACTGGAGCTTTGATAGATATTTTAGTAGGGTCAATATGGTCACAATCACCTGCTCCATTGGCTTTATCATTTTATTGTTTATATGTTCCAATTATGGGAATTAATGGTATAACTGAAGCATTTGTAGCTGCTGTTGCAACAAAAGAAACACTTAATACATTAAATTATTGGTTAATAGCTTTTTCGGCTGGATTTGTTGGAAATGGAATAATTTTTATGAAAGTATTATCAGCTGGTGCGATAGGATTGGTTGCAGCAAATGCTTTAAATTTATTAACACGTATTATATGGAGTTGGAAATTCATTAAAACTTATTTTTTAAAAGATCGAGGTGCTTCAAAAAAGGATCTTGAAGAATTACAACAGATGTTAACGATTTCAAACCTTACTCCAAAACCATTGATCTGGATTTCTTTTATGATTAGTTGGGGAATTACTTTTTGGTCAAATCAATATATCGGTTGGAATACGTTAGATGCTAAAATAAAACATATTGGAATTGGAATTTTTTGTGCTATTATTGTTTCTGGTATAACGTATGTATTTAGTATTTTTTTATTTTATTTATTATTATTTTTTATTTTACTTATTTGTTATTATTTTTTTTATTTATTTGTTATTATTTTTTTTATTTATTCTATTATTTTTTATTTTATTTATTATTATTTTTTATTTTATTTATTATTATTATTTTTTTTTATTTTTTTAGATATTGGCAAGAAAAGGACTTTATCAGGGATGCAATAAGTCTGTTTCGTACAAACAAACATTCAAAGAAATTAGAATAATTGTTTTTTTTTTTTATTTATTAAATATTTGTTTTGTGATGGACTGTCATCTTATTCTTACCAATTTACAATAAATAACAAATAAATAAAACTTACTGATTTGATTTGCAATTGGATCAATTGAAAATTCTCCCTAGATTAGCAACAAAAATTTATCTCTATATTTAACAATTCTCAGAAATTTGGCATGAAGAACAACAGAGACATTAGGATCAAAGAATGTTACCATTAGGACTATATTTAATTTAGAACGGAATATGTATCAACTTTTGTAACATTCTTATTTCTTTTTAATTTTCAAGCATTTATTTGTCCAATCCCAATAGTGATAATATTATCATCTCATTATAAGGGAATTTATTACCCAAAATATTATTACTTTTATTATTTGAACTGTTTTTTTTTTACCGCGACAACGGAAAAAAAAAATGCAATGTTACATATTTGTTTCTATCATGTTGCGTATCTAGATTGCTAATTTTTAATAATAAATGAACCTAACCTAGTTATCTCGTGTTGAATTTTGGGTATTCGAGTTGTATGCTATTTTTGTAATAATAAAAACAATCTTTCGGGATATTTCGCATGGTGAGGATCTGGGGAGCTAATTATTTTTATTGATTTGCAAAGAGAAAGAAGAGTGTAATAGAATTGAGATTCCTTTTCCCGCCTTTTTCGTCAGGAAATTTTATTATAAATACACCCAAATATTTGAGTATTTTTTGGTCAAAATATTAGCGAATTATTACATTTACTTCAAACTGCGATTTTACTTTTGCTACAGCACCAGCACCCACGAAATGGAAAAATTTGATAATTGATGCTATTCAAGGTGAAAAAGTTCTTCAGTAAATAGAAAAAATAGACTGGTAGTCAAGATTGCGTTGGCACTCGTTGTTGTCCGCTGGATAAATTTGTTGAAGAATTTCGTATGTTGCTCAAACCGCTTTTGTTGTTTGTCGTTGCAAAGACAAATCACTTCAATATCACATTCACAAGCAACAAATTTACCAACGAAATCGTGACATCGACATCATTGGAAACAAGCCCTTTTCAAGCATTACTTAATAAAATCAAGCAAGACTTCTGATTAACAAAAACTGCATCAGAGAATACCCCTTGCATATAAATATGATTTCGTTAAAGAAACAATGATTGAAGACAATTATAAAACCTGTGTTTTTAGAAATTGTCAGTAATTAATAATTAAAGATTTTTTTACGCGAATAAATGTTAGAAAGATGGTTGTACAGATCATTTGGTAACGCAATTACAAACTTTTCATTTATCTATTAGGAAATGAGAAACACTTTATTAAATACTTTATCAAACAATCTAATAAACTATCATATAAAATTACCATTGCTTTTGATTATTTTATTAGATTGTTCAATGAAGTATTTAATTAGTTTATTGATTTATTATATTATTTGATAAATAGATAAATAATTTATTAGATTGTTTGAAACAACGAAATCATGGATATTAAATTTACAAATATAAATATTTTTTATTGCCCAGTTCTTTGTACTAAAATAAAAAATAAACAAATCTCACAAATTTAACTTTAAACTAGATAATTAGAGCCTGATGAAGTCCGAAGCAAATTTTTTTAGTTATTTTTATTATAACTTTTTGGTTATTGCTAAAGCTCACCGGTGGTAATTGTCACCACTAGGCAAAATTACATTAACCCCCAGTGGTCTTATGTATAACTAGGAAACGGGAACCGTTGTAAGTCCGGAGCATAAAAATTTTAGATGTTCACATTAAAAGCTGCAAAAGGATGCAAGAAAGAAAGGTTGAAGAACAGCGGTTGATTTTAATGTCTCAGAATAACATAGTTAGTTAAAGCTTAGAAGAGAAGAGGTTCTAAAAATAAAAATCGCGATCTTATTGGGTAAATATCACATGAGTGCGGAGAAACACCCGTGATCAAAATTTATCATAGTGCGTAGACATATAAGATCCTTCGCTTCGCTCCGGACAATAAAATCCATATAGCCTATCACGGCCAATCAAATTTATGATCATGACCAAAATTTTTTTTATTTATAAACAATAATTTCAATAAGTTCAATTACATTATTTACCTTTAAAGCAATTGTTTTTTACCAATAATTTTATTTAGAAATGGCTAAACATCATCCAGATCTTATTATGTGCCGCAAGCAACCAGGAATAGGTAAGTCACAAACTATTAAAATGTTTTTTTTTCTCTTCTCTTTAAACTCGCACCTCCATTCACACAATTCAAACTCTAAAATTATTCCCCTTCCATAATATCTACGTTATTAATAGCTATCGGTCGTTTATGTGAAAAATGTGATGGAAAATGTGTGATTTGTGATTCGTAAATATATTTTGCATGATTAATTTAAATTATCAAATATTCATAAAAGAAAACAATAACCTATTTTTTTTTAATATATAAATATGTAGATATGTAAGACCAGATACCCTTGTTCGGTAAGCTATTAATTAAATCAATAATTATATAATAATTATTATAATAATATTTATACATAATAAATTTGATAGGATTTGTGATGAATGTAATTATGGATCATATCAAGGTCGATGCGTAATTTGTGGGGCACCCGGAGTTTCAGACGCTTATTACTGTAAAGAATGTGTTTTACAAGAAAAAGATGTAAGTTTATCAATAATTATGATTTAAATGATTTAATTGATTTTATCAATAATTAATTATTTATCAATCAATGATTAATTATTTTAGAGAGATGGATGCCCAAAGATTGTAAATCTTGGATCATCAAAGACGGATCTATTTTATGAACGGAAAAAATATGGGTTTAAGAAAAGGTGACGAAAAATGTAACAGTGATATATCAATAATAATAATAACAATAATAACAATAATAATAATAATAATAATAATAATAATGTCGATAATTTCAATAAAATCAATAAATATACAAATATTTGGGAATGGAATCTATAACAACTACAATAATCATTAATTCGTAATTCGTGATAGAAGCAAACAAATTAATTAGTAAAATCTGGGGGAAACCATTATTAATTATTTTTGAATGATTACACAAAGTCACAACATTGAAAAATCAAACTGTTAATTACAAATTAGTACTCATGCAACTTAACTTTAAATTTATAAAATAAAAAATGTCCTTTTCTTGATAGTTCATAACTTCACTATAAGGTAGATGTAAATTTCACTTTTTGACTTTATTAATTTACTTCTATTACGAATTAATCATTACTCATGAACGATTGATTAAATGATTATTCTCACACACCCACAAATAATAATTATGACAATAATAATAATAATAATAATAATAATAATAATAATAAAATTAAATAAAATTAAAAATGAATTTATTAATTATTATACACATTAAATTAGAATATATTTATCAACAAAATATCTATCAATAAATTAAATGTCAAACTTTTTCATAACTCATTCCAAGTATTTCAAACAATACAGGAATTCCATCTGTGGCTAACCATGCAATACCTTTATAAAAATATTAATTAATAAATAATGGTTAATTAATTAATTATTATTGATTAATAAACAATAAAATAATTAAATTAAATATTTTATATATAAAACCTACCAGAATATACAATAAGTTTTACTGTAATATCAATGTTAAACTTGGAACGATTACGATTATAATTATTAATGATTTTATTGGATGATTTTATTAAAGTCACACGTTTAGCCGAACCATTCACATTCATTTTTTTATTATTAAAGGGTTCGATTGATGTATTAGTAGTTAATGTTAAATTATTGTCTTCAATTATTGAATTTCTGAATTTAAAATTAATTTAAGAAAATTAAATTATAAAATAATTATAAAATAATTATAAAATAATTAGAAAATAATATCTTTAAACAATAATATTTATAATATTTATATTTTATAATACTTACTTTACCGATAAATCACTTTCCTGATATTTAAAAGTATAAATTGGTTTTAAAATTGTATATAAGAATTTTTTCATTACTATTCTAAAAGTAAAAATGATTAATAGTCCTGTTAAATTAAATTGATAAAATAAATAAATAAATGTTTAATTAATTAATTAATAAAAAATAAATAAATAAATAAATAAAAATAGATAAAAATAAAAATCATCATTTACCAAAAATTACTCTAACCAAACTCAAAAAGATTCCAATTTTATTATAATCATATGGAACATTTCCATTTGGTAAACTGTAACTCGAATTACCAAATCTCCAACTACCAACAGTGACACCAAGAATCACACCTATACTTGAAATACTAAAAAGGGGAAAGAAGAAAATAATAATTAAAGAAGAACTAAAATATGTCCTTGTAAAAAAAGATTAAAAAAAAAAAAAAAGAGTACCAGTCTTCTATACAGGGACATTTGTCAACAGGTTCAGGAAATAAATAAATTAAAGAAATTGAACCAAGAATTGTACCAGCTGGAACTNTGTTAAATTATTGTCTTCAATTATTGAATTTCTGAATTTAAAATTAATTTAAGAAAATTAAA
Organism: Diversispora epigaea; assembly: GCA_003547095.1. Classification (NCBI taxonomy): domain Eukaryota; kingdom Fungi; phylum Glomeromycota; class Glomeromycetes; order Diversisporales; family Diversisporaceae; genus Diversispora; species Diversispora epigaea. The sequence continues at coordinate 88,032 of PQFF01000300.1, read as the reverse complement.
TTATAAAATAATTATAAAATAATTATAAAATAATTAGAAAATAATATCTTTAAACAATAATATTTATAATATTTATATTTTATAATACTTACTTTACCGATAAATCACTTTCCTGATATTTAAAAGTATAAATTGGTTTTAAAATTGTATATAAGAATTTTTTCATTACTATTCTAAAAGTAAAAATGATTAATAGTCCTGTTAAATTAAATTGATAAAATAAATAAATAAATGTTTAATTAATTAATTAATAAAAAATAAATAAATAAATAAATAAAAATAGATAAAAATAAAAATCATCATTTACCAAAAATTACTCTAACCAAACTCAAAAAGATTCCAATTTTATTATAATCATATGGAACATTTCCATTTGGTAAACTGTAACTCGAATTACCAAATCTCCAACTACCAACAGTGACACCAAGAATCACACCTATACTTGAAATACTAAAAAGGGGAAAGAAGAAAATAATAATTAAAGAAGAACTAAAATATGTCCTTGTAAAAAAAGATTAAAAAAAAAAAAAAAGAGTACCAGTCTTCTATACAGGGACATTTGTCAACAGGTTCAGGAAATAAATAAATTAAAGAAATTGAACCAAGAATTGTACCAGCTGGAACTAAACAATCACCAGGATAATTAATAAATTATAATAAAATGCTTATTAGTAAATTATCATAAAAACATACCAAACCAATCATCACTTATAATAACATTATCAAGATGTTTTTGATAAGTTACTTGAAACCACCAAACAAATATTCCAATAATCGTTCCCGCGATAACATCTAATGATTAACCATAAAATATTAATTCAATTCCTTTAATAATAAATAAAGAGAATAAAATAAAGAGAATGAAATAAAGAGAATAAAATAAAGAGAATAAAATAAAGAGAATAAAATAAAGAGAATAAAATAAAGAGAATAAAATAAAGAGAATAAAATAAGGTGAATATTTAATATTTAATAACTTACCACAAATACTATGCATTCCACAATAAATTCTTCCACAAACAATACTTGCACAATAAAAGAAAAGTCCCATAAGATAAAGATATTTCATCCATAAAGTCATGTTATGATCCATTGTAAGCAGATGAGTGAGAAGGAATAATGCAATTGAGACGGAATTTGTGGAATGAGTTGATGGAAATCCATATTCGAGTCGAACATATGAATTTATTAATCGTTTAACTGGTGGTGATATTGGTCTTGGTAAACAAAGGAAATCCTAATAATTTTAATAATTTTAATAATTTTAATAATTTGTATATAAGTCAATTATAGTTCAAGTCAGTCAATTATAATCAATTGTATCAATTCAGTTGAATTGTGAATTGATTAAAATACCTTTATAAATCCTGACAAAATAACACCCGTTGATACAACGAACGCAAGACTAAAGAAATAAACAAAGATAAGAAGAAAGAAATAAACAAAGATAAGAAGAAAGATATAAATAAAGATATAAATAAAGATATGATATACACATAATTATTAATATATCAAATCAATTATAATTATTACCCTCTTGCAAATTCTCCATAACCAAACCAAAAACTTAATGGTAAACTCAACACGAAAAAAATTGGATTTCCTAATATTGATGAATAAATAAAAAATCCATCAAGTAATGGATTTCGAAATTTATTCTAAATATATAAAATAATTAATATATATATATTTATAATAATCAATTAATTAATTAATTAATTAATTTATCAATTGAAATTATTTCAATTCAAAATAATATTTACTTGAATTTTCACAAGTAAATTTGTTTCTTTATAAATAAGCGGTAAGAAAATTCTTCGTAATTGAATTCTAAAAGGGTTCATTAGTTTTTCATAATATTTTTCGGGTAATATTCCTGCGTCTAAAGAGGAATATTCTACTATTGAAGGTTGAAGGGTTTTGGCATCGTGCTTCATTTTTTTGTTTTAGAATTATTACTACTATCATATCATTATTATTGGAGGTTCATATTTATATAATTATGAGGAAAATATTTTAGGAAACACATGCTCGAAACTACATTGTTTTTCTGTGCTCCATCTTTTATAGTTTACTATATTTATTTTTATGTGGTGTGTGGAAAAGCAAGATTATCTTTTAGTTAAAAAAAAAAATTTATTTAATGTATATTTCTATAAATTGGAAATCATAGAAATTAAAAAAAATTACTTTAAATAGAAATCAATAGAGATTATGAATTTCTTAAATTTATTAAAATTTATTCTTATCATTCTTATCAGCATTAAAGATTGGAATTGGAACATTAATTGAGAAAGAAACTGATAAATCACAAATATTAGAAGAATTAGTTAATTCANAGCGGTAAGAAAATTCTTCGTAATTGAATTCTAAAAGGGTTCATTAGTTTTTCATAATATTTTTCGGGTAATATTCCTGCGTCTAAAGAGGAATATTCTACTATTGAAGGTTGAAGGGTTTTGGCATCGTGCTTCATTTTTTTGTTTTAGAATTATTACTACTATCATATCATTATTATTGGAGGTTCATATTTATATAATTATGAGGAAAATATTTTAGGAAACACATGCTCGAAACTACATTGTTTTTCTGTGCTCCATCTTTTATAGTTTACTATATTTATTTTTATGTGGTGTGTGGAAAAGCAAGATTATCTTTTAGTTAAAAAAAAAAATTTATTTAATGTATATTTCTATAAATTGGAAATCATAGAAATTAAAAAAAATTACTTTAAATAGAAATCAATAGAGATTATGAATTTCTTAAATTTATTAAAATTTATTCTTATCATTCTTATCAGCATTAAAGATTGGAATTGGAACATTAATTGAGAAAGAAACTGATAAATCACAAATATTAGAAGAATTAGTTAATTCAGCTAAACAATCGAAGTTCTTCATTTCAAAATATATTGTTTCCTGGTTCAATTGGATAAACAATTCCATTATCTAATAAAATATAATAAAAATATATAATAAAATATAATAAAAATATATAATAAAATATATTATAAAAATATATAATAAAATATATTATAAAAATATATAATAAAATATTATAAACCAAACAATAAAATATTAAAATATATTAAAATAATAATTCAAAGAATAAAATACCTTGAAATCCATTAAATAAATAGAAATTTTTAATCGGTAATCCTCGACGCGACAATGCATTTAAAATATCTTGAGCCAATAAACCACCTAGAATTGCACACACAGGCGTTATTTCGGCTGTTGAATTCCTTGCAATTGATCTTTGAAAATATATAAATAAAATATATTTATATTTTAATTTCAATTTTTTTATTTTTTTAATTCATTGACAACACTTACTCTATTAATTCATCCAAAGTGGTTGTAGTCAAGATATTTAGTGATTGTAATTGTGAATCCTTTATTGAATTTAGTTTATCAATGTCTTCTGTATTATTAACATCCGGCAATCGTTTTTGTTCTTGTTGAAATTTCCATAAAACTAAAGTTATAGTACTATTAATAATTATTGAATATAAAGAGAGATAAAGATATGAAATATAATAAATACTTAGAATGGCCCATAATAATGGCGTGACTTTTTTAATTCTTTTAACTTTTGACCAATCAGATTTAGATAAAGCTTCTTGTAAACTGAAATATTCTCCTTTTTGCTTTAAAACTTTTACTTGAAATTCTGCTGAATGTGGAATTTTTATTTTTCGTTCCCTTGTAATTATGTAATATTAGGTAATATTAAGTAATATATTTATTATAGTTATTTTTATAGTTCTGGTTATTGTAATTCTTCAAACGTATAAAGAATGTATTATAAATATTTTAATAATTTGAACCATTTTCACTTACAATATATACTCATGTTGTTTTAGATCACAAAATATATAGCCATAATAACCATAAGTACTTGCTGCATAAAATTTTTTATTAAATTTACGGCAGATTTCGTCAATTCGTAACTTATTAATTATAAAAATTAATAATTAATAATCTTAATAATAATTAATAATTAATAATCTTAATAATAATTAATAATTAATAATCTTAATAATAACTAAAAATTATAATTGATAATAATTAATAATAATTAATAATAGTTAAAGCTTTTACCATTGTATCAGGATCTCCGTCAGTAAGACACACTAAATCAAATGATTGAAAGAATTCTTCAGGTTTGGTGTTTAAATTACTTGAATCAGAAGTAACTTTAACCCGAGGATTTAATTGCTGAACTCGATTAACTGAAGAATGTGCTCTCTAAAATATAGAATTATATCTAATCTTGAGCATTTAACCAAATCTTTAATAATAGAAATAATAATAGAAATAATAATAGAAATAATAATAGAAATAATAATAGAAATAATAATAGAAATAATAATAGAAATAATAATAGAAATAATAATAATAATAATAATAATAATAATAATAATAATAATAATAATAATAATTAATTAGATTAATTAATTAGATTAATTAATTAGATTAATATAATTAGATATTACACATTTTTTCCAATATCTTCGGCTGTCACGAAAAATTGTGCTCCCAAATCTTCTTCGGTCACCACATTATGATCAATGATTGTAACTGTTCCAATTCCAGCTAAAACTAGATTTTTGCATACTTCATTGTTTAAACCTCTCATTCCACATATTAAAATCGATGACGTGATAATTCTTAATTATGAATTATTATATAAATTATTACAATATTATCATTGTATAAAATGTATAAAATATATAAAATATATAATATAAAAACATCTATATTAAAACTTGTGACTAACCGTTGTTGGGCTTCTAAACCCCATAACCTAATTTGTCTATCATATAAAGCAGCCTCGTCTAAATAAAAAATTATTATTGTTTCCTTTAGTCCATGAATTCCTTCAAATTTTGCAATTCCCAAAAAGAATTACAACAGGTAAAACCTTCGGTAATAATGTTAACATTAGGAGTAACTTTATCTTCCATTTTTAAAGATTTGATTTTAACTTTACGCGTTTTATTAACAATGTTCCCATTTTTCAATCACTTCACAATAACCAATCATTTTTAATCATTTTTTTCCGGTTACGTTACACGAGTGAATCATATGGTGTATTTAATATCGCGTGATCATCGTTCATTCTTTCATCCTTCTTTCCTTTCCTCACTTCAATAAACAATGGTGAAATCTCCAGTTCTTACTTCTATGCCTTCAATGAGAATCCCTGATTCCGTAAATCCCCCTATTCCAGGTGAAAGTCATCGATATTATGGAAACATACATATTAAACAAGTAAAGCTTCCCTCAAATAATCAATCCCTTCGTGGAACTTCTACAAACTCCACAAAATATTCCGACGCAAATGGTTCAACTGAAAGTGATTTGGATATTCACAAGGCAACTTCCGAAGGAAATATGGATAGAGTGAAAGCTTTACTAGATCCTCGAGGTTCTGGTGAAACCACCTCTTCTTTTTTATTGGCTAACGAGGCTAGCTCATCTTCTGGACTTACTCCCTTGCACTACGCCGCTTCGCGTGGTCATTTAGAAATTGTAAAATGGTTAATCGATGCTGCGGGTGCTATCGTAGATCTTGAAGATCAGACAGGAGAAGTATATATATAGAAATTTATATATTATATATTTATTTATTTTATCTCAATTTATTAAAAAAAAAAAGTTTATTCTTTTATAAATGTCCATTAACCCCGTGTTTATTTTATGCATTAGACTGCTTTGTTAAAGGCCTCTTATAATGGTCATCACCATGTGGTAGCATTTCTTTTGGCAAAACAAGCAAATGTTCATCAAGAAGATAATGATGGATGGACAGCTTTGCATAATGCTTCTGCTCGTGGTCACTTAAAGATCGTGAAATATTTATTAGAACACACTGAGGCGGATGTTAATGTCAAAAGTGTCAAAGGCCATACACCATTAAGTAAGGAATTTCAATAAAATTATTAAATTATTAAGTTTATTAAATTAATAAAATTAAATTAAATAATTATTATTAATTAATTTATTTTTATTTTTATTTTTTTTACAATTTTTAGTGAATTCCGCTTCAAAAGGACACATAGATATTGTAGAATGCCTTTTACAGCGTTGGCAAGCAAATCCTCTTATTAAGAATAGTTTTGGTGAAACTGCTTATGACGTAGCTGCTATAAGTCAGGAATTTTATATTTGTGAAATATTGGAGAAAACTGAACGTGATTGGTGGAAAGGGAAGAGGGCATTACCACAACGTAAGTCCTTATAAGTCATAACAAATTACATAAATATTATTATTATTATTATATAAAAATTATTATTTATTATTATTATTATTATTATATAAAAATTATTATTTATTATTATTATTATTATTATGATAATATAATAATAATTTTTTTATTTTTATTTTTTTTACAATTTTTAGTGAATTCCGCTTCAAAAGGACACTTAGATATTGTAGAATGCCTTTTACAGCGTTGGCAAGCAAATCCTCTTATTAAGAATAGTTTTGGTGAAACTGCTTATGCCGTAGCTGCTATAAGTCAGGAATTTTATATTTGTGAAATATTGGAGTAAACTGAACGTGATTGGTGGGAAGGGAAGAGGGCATTACCACAACGTCAGTCCTTATAAGTCATAACAAATTACATAAATATTATTATTATTATTATGATAATATAATAATAATTTTTTTCTTTTTATTTATTTATTTATTTACTTTTTTTTTTTTTTTAAAAAAAAAAAAAAGCATCTTCATTCAGTGATCTTGTACATTTACCTGCGATGAATGAACCTTATGATGTTTATTCTTTTCATATCACTGTTCCTGTTGTTATTCATGAGAATCAACGATCTTCATCTGTCTTTGGTGGATTGTCCTCTCTTAGGGGACCTCCCAAGTATTCATCAAGTAGTCTTTTGAAAAGTGATATTCGTGGTACTTGGTCTCTTCATCCTAGTGGATTGTCTTCTACAAGAGAAGAAGTTCAACTTCCCTCCGGATCTTCATCTATGTCAGTGCTTTCTTCGAAATCCTCAAAAGGTCCTTGGTGTTGGATAACTGAATGGCTAATTGACATGAATTATCCACGTGTAGATTCTCAGGGTTGGCAATATGCTAAAAGTTTTGATGAACCTGATAACTTATGGTCAGATATTCCCACAATAATTGGCGGTAGTGGTGTGAGAAGAAGAAGATGGGTACGTGTAATGAAACGTCAAATGGAATTTAGTAGCAATGTTGGTCAATTTTTACAACTTGTAAATGAGAATAATGATGATAAACCTGATTATTTAATGAGAGCCGAAGCCATTATTAAGAGAGATCAAGAGAATGGAAAAGGAAAGGGTCATAATGAACTTTCTGTAAATGATCAATTAGCAAATTATAAAGAAGCTATCAACATTTTACAAAACGGAATTAAAAGTGAGTCTCATTTTATTTTTTTTTATGGGAGGAATGTAATATGTACTACTTTGTTAACAATATTAGGTTTCAATAATGAGTAATCATTTTTATAGATTATAATTTTCTAATATTTTTAAAATAATTAAGCTGATATAAATCCACAGAGAAGACAAGAATCCACAGCACTCATGAATAGTTTCGTGCAACATGCTGATTATCTAAAAGGACACCAATCAACAATTGAACCATACCAATTAACAATGGAACAACGTCAAATAACAATGGAATCAGGAGGAGGGGTTGCGACTTCAGCTGTCCCGGTTAGCCCAAGTTTACATGAAATTCCAATGACTCCTAATAATATTTCAATACCTCCATCTCCTATTCCAATTAGACCAGAGAGACCTAAAACACCAAATTCCAATACAATTACTTCCTTTAAAGCACCATCAACTACTAGCTTTGAAACAATCGAAAGTCCTTGGTCAAATGTAGTTCAAAGTGAAGATATTAGTACTTCTACTCAACCTTCAATTTATGAAAGTTCCGTATCACCGATTAGAGTTCATCCTCAGACAGGATTATCTCTAACAAATGTTCCGGCTCATTCTTTAACTACACCTGCTGGTAAATGGGAAAGTGACCAAGACGTTAATGAATGTCGTCGATGTCGTAAAAGATTTGGTTTATTTGTTAGAAAACATCATTGCAGGTTCGTAACGACTTATATTAATTTTCGTCGATCACTCCTTTTTTTAATATAAGGATACAGTTAACAACTACCATTTAATTCCATTTAATTTAATTTAATTTAATTTACATTTGGTTTCATTTGATTTCATTTATTTATAATCTAATTCAGAAAATGTGGCCAAGTTGTCTGTGATCGATGCTCAACTGCTCGAGTACCCTTACCTTCGTCTCAAGTACTTTCGGAATCATCGACAGGAAATGGGTTAAATACAAACCAATCCACACAACCTGTTCGTGTGTGTGATTCGTGTTTTGATTCTTCACGTCAACGTTCCAGCAGCTTAACCTCAACTTCATTAATTTCCATTGGAGGAGGATCCTCGCCAAATCTTAATAGTAGACGTTTGAGTAACAGTTCTACAATGACCGACTGTCCAGTTTGTAGTCATCATTTAAGTCAACTTCCCAAGAATAAGCAAGAAGAACACGTCAAAAGCTGTCTCGATAAACAGAATGGAAGTAGCGTTAACAGTATTAAATATGTGGGTGAGCAATTTTACAAAACGGGGGAAGCAAGGAAAAAGCATTAAAGACCTTATTAATAAACTCTTTATTGGTGAAACATCATTTTCTTGTCTTGATTATTTATTAATAATAATAATATTATTACTATTATTATTATTATTTTTATTATTATTATTATCATCATCATCATTATATTGGTATCTTTCTCCACTTTCCCCTTTATTACTTCACCAACAAAATTTTGGTACTCTTTCTTTTTTTTTTATATTATTATTATAGTGTACAAACTTCCCCAACACAACCCCCTCGTTGGACAAGAATGTCCCATCTGTTTCGAAGAATTCACCTCCGGTACATATTTTATCAATTTACATCAATTTTTTCTATATCGAAAATTTAATTTAATTAATTTTCAATAATAAAATATTCTTTTCATAAACAGGCGAAACCGTAACGCGATTGAACTGTTTATGTTCATATCATTATCATTGTATACGCGGATGGTTTGAGAGAGGAGGAGAATGTCCCATTCATTTCCGATAATATACATTATAATTTTCTTATTAAACGTTTTATTTTTTCTCTTTTTTTTTCTATCATAGATTTGTGTTAAAAATATTTTATTTTTACTTATAACTTTTTTTTATATTTTTTTTTTCTTATTTTTTTTTTACAAAAAAAAAAAATAAAATAAATATTATATTTTTTGGCAATCAATTGTGGATCCCTTTTTTTTTAAAAAAAAAAAAATGAAACAGAGTATTCATAAATTCTAACCAAACTAGTAATTTGATACTTTTTTAAGTTCCANTTATTATAGTGTACAAACTTCCCCAACACAACCCCCTCGTTGGACAAGAATGTCCCATCTGTTTCGAAGAATTCACCTCCGGTACATATTTTATCAATTTACATCAATTTTTTCTATATCGAAAATTTAATTTAATTAATTTTCAATAATAAAATATTCTTTTCATAAACAGGCGAAACCGTAACGCGATTGAACTGTTTATGTTCATATCATTATCATTGTATACGCGGATGGTTTGAGAGAGGAGGAGAATGTCCCATTCATTTCCGATAATATACATTATAATTTTCTTATTAAACGTTTTATTTTTTCTCTTTTTTTTTCTATCATAGATTTGTGTTAAAAATATTTTATTTTTACTTATAACTTTTTTTTATATTTTTTTTTTCTTATTTTTTTTTTACAAAAAAAAAAAATAAAATAAATATTATATTTTTTGGCAATCAATTGTGGATCCCTTTTTTTTTAAAAAAAAAAAAATGAAACAGAGTATTCATAAATTCTAACCAAACTAGTAATTTGATACTTTTTTAAGTTCCACCCACAATTTTATCAATAGCTTTTTCAAAATTTTCGAAAACTCCATCAATAGTAGGATCCCGATTTTCATCCCCATTTCGATATTTTCCAGTTTTTACTAAATGAAGAAATTTCAAGAATACAATAAGATGAAAAAAAAATACAATAAAATATCAATATTTGAAAGACTTTGTTAATAATAAATAAATAATTAATAATTAATTAATTAATTAATTACGTACCAAGATATCGAACCAAACCCAATTCTTTTGCACCAACTACAAGTGAATTGTTAATTTTTATAAAGAAAAATTTGATAACATTTATTTAATTATATTACCTCCCAAATCTTGTGTGATATCATCTCCAATCATAACAACATGTTTTGTTTCGTTCTCAATTCCCATGTCTTTAATTGCCAATTCATAAATGATTTTTTCCGGCTAATCGAAAAAAAAAAAAACTTTAATAAATTTAATATGTAATAATTGAAATGATAATTGAAATAATTCAGGGAAGAAAAAAAAAATACCTTGCCAACAACAATTGAATTTACTCCACTTGAAAATTCCAATGCTTTTACAAATGCACCGGGACCCATACTGAGACCATCTTGTTCGGCATAATATTTACCTTTATGAATGGCAATCAAAGGAGCTTCCGGATTATTAATCAAAAAACGAAAAGCTTTGTTGAGCTTTATGTAAACGAAGAAAAAATAATTAATTAAATAATTAAAAATAAAAATAAAAATAAAAATAAAAATCAAAATAATAATAATAATAATAATAATAATAATAATAATAATAATAATAATAATAATAATAATAATAATAATAAAATTACTATTAATTATTATATTATTTACCATATCATAGTTAAAATTAGATGGGGATAACCCAACTACTACAGCATTGTAGGGTTCATCAGTTGAAACACCTTGAAAATCTTCTAAAGCACTTTCTTCCAGAAATAACATTGGTCTTTATTATCGTTCCCCAACACAAATTGATATTAAAAAAAGAGAATTGGTAAAAGAGAATTGGTAAAAGTGTTAAAAGTGTTGATGGAAGTTAAAACTAGTAGGTTCACTACCTCAATCCACTTGACAAAACTAAATTTCGACTTGCGGTCAGGGAAGTAAAAAGCTTTCTTCATAATGAACAAATTATTAAGTTGTCTTTTACTTATATAAATCATGAATGGAATGTGGAGAAAGAAAAAATGCACCTCGTTTTTATTAATTTCGAACCCCATATTTGTTAATTTATTTAAAATATTTGAACTACTCTCTTTTGTAGTGTTAGTACAAAACCTAAACTAATAAATATTAAAATATTTTGTTTAATTAAAAGGTATTATAATAATACATTACAATTTAAAAGAATTAATACTAACAGGAATTTCCGCTTGACGAAGTTTTTTCAACCCTGAAAGGGCCCCTTCACAAGCCTAATTTTATGTAAAACAGGATTGTTATATTGATTATAACGCGTAGGTTATGATTATTATTATTGTTTACGCAACTTTATCTCCAACATGGAGAACACCAGATAGATCTATAAGAACTCCACGAATAGCATTAACGGGATTCATTTTTTTTTTTTGTTAGAAAAAGAGATGTATAAATGTTATAAGATGACGATGACAAATCTTATGACTTAAGATTATCTTTACCAGATTTTATAAATTGAGATTTTATCATATTTTTTTTTTGACACGAAATTTAACATTATTAACATTATGCTATTACTAAATTTATTATACAAAAAAACCGTTCAAAATAATTTTACTCTCAATTTTAATAATATTACATTGTCTTGTAATAAATATCGAAACAAAGTTTTCATATTACCTAAAAATAATAATTTTTCAACTTTTCAACATAATTTANAGTGTTAGTACAAAACCTAAACTAATAAATATTAAAATATTTTGTTTAATTAAAAGGTATTATAATAATACATTACAATTTAAAAGAATTAATACTAACAGGAATTTCCGCTTGACGAAGTTTTTTCAACCCTGAAAGGGCCCCTTCACAAGCCTAATTTTATGTAAAACAGGATTGTTATATTGATTATAACGCGTAGGTTATGATTATTATTATTGTTTACGCAACTTTATCTCCAACATGGAGAACACCAGATAGATCTATAAGAACTCCACGAATAGCATTAACGGGATTCATTTTTTTTTTTTGTTAGAAAAAGAGATGTATAAATGTTATAAGATGACGATGACAAATCTTATGACTTAAGATTATCTTTACCAGATTTTATAAATTGAGATTTTATCATATTTTTTTTTTGACACGAAATTTAACATTATTAACATTATGCTATTACTAAATTTATTATACAAAAAAACCGTTCAAAATAATTTTACTCTCAATTTTAATAATATTACATTGTCTTGTAATAAATATCGAAACAAAGTTTTCATATTACCTAAAAATAATAATTTTTCAACTTTTCAACATAATTTACATGATTTTTCGACAGTTAATAATAATTTTGCAAGTAGGATTTTTGATAACACTTTTTGATAATGTTTTTTTATATATATATATGTATTTTATAATTATTAAGATTAATAGTAAAATCACTTAAAAAAAAATAGGAATAACTAATAATCAACAACAACAACAACAACAACAACAGCAGGTAATGAATTCTTCTTACCTGAATGTATTTACACCTGAATGTATTTACAATTCAATATCAACTTATTTAAACTGACCTGCAAATTTTTCAGCGATTATTTCATTCTTCGGGTAAATAATTATAACAATAATAAGGAGATTTCATGTATTATTATTATTAGTAGTAGTAGTAGTAGTAGTAAAGAAAGAAATTTAGACATTTAATATTATTAATTACAAAAATATGTGTAAATAGAACCTTTGAGGGGACCAGAAAAAGATTATTATGAACTTCTTGGAGTAACAAAAAATGCATCTCAGTCTGATATCAAGAAAGCATATTATGCAGTATGTTCCAATTTCAATTTCATTTTCAATTTGTAAAAAAAATTTGGATTCCGAATATTATGAATAATTTAATTATCTTTATTTTATTTTTTATTTTTTGTTAGCTAGCGAAAAAGTATCATCCAGATACCAATAAAGATACTTCTGCAAAGGAAAAATTTGTACAAGTTCAAGAAGCATATGAAGTAAGTTTATAAAACACGTGTTTTTGTGTGTTTGTTTAGTGTTTGTATGTTTGTTTAGGTATTTCTGTTTTCTGCATAAGTCTGATAAAGTAAAAATTTAATATTAATTAATTAAAATATTTTAAATTAATTAGGTACTCAGTGATGAAGAAAAGCGTGCACAATATGATCAATGGGGTTCATCATTTGAAGGTTAACTTTAGTTTTTTAATTTTAATATAAAAAAAGAAAAGAAACAAAGTAACAACAAATATTTATTTTCGATCAAATAGAACAACCTACCGGAGCAGGTGGATTTTCAGGTGGAGTAAATTTCGAAGGATTTGGATTTGGAAGTCCACCAGATATTTTTGAACATGTATTTGGGTTTGGAGGTCCAAAAGCTTCTACATGGGGGGGTGGATTTTCTACTAATTCAGGATCTGATATTGAGGTTTATTTCAATTTAATTAATTTTATTTTTTTATTTGATTAACTTATTATAACTTATTTGATTAACTTATTATAACTTATTTGATTAACTTATTATAACTTATTATAAAATAGGTACAAATGAATATACCATTCATGGAAGCAGTTACAGGAGCAAAAAAGACCATTACCATTGATGCAATATCAACATGTAAATCATGTAATGGTCTTGGTACTAAAGGAGGAACGAAACCAGATAAATGTACGACATGTAAAGGATCAGGAGTACGTTATGTACCTGTTGCAGCGGGATTTCAAGTGCAAAGTACATGTCCAGATTGTAAAGGAAAAGGTATTAAAATAAGGCCTGAAAATCGTTGTCATGTTTGTGGAAGTCAAGGACAAGTAAATGAACCTAGACAAGTTACAATTGATATTCCAGCGGGTAAAAAATAAATACTTGATATATGATAATATCTTGTTATAATATTTATAATATTTAACTAATTTATAATATTTTGTTATTAGGAGTGGATAATGAAATGAAAATGAGAGTACCAAGGCAAGGAGATGTACCATTAGGTAGAAGTGGAGTACCCGGAGATTTAATTGTTCGTATAAAAATAGTTCCTCATGATGTTTTCAAAAGACAAGGAAATAATATTATTGTCGAAGCACCTGTCCCATTTTATAAAGCAATATTAGGAGGTTTTATTAGAGTTCCTACTGTAGATGGAGATGTTGAATTAAAAATTCCACCAGGTTCACAACCAGAACAACAAGCTTTAATGAAAAAACGAGGAATTAAAAGTATAAATTCACGTGCTCGAGGAGATCAAATTGTAATTTTTAAAGTAAACTTACCAACGTAAGTTATCAATATTCATATTGAGGATATATGTTGAATATGTTGAATATGTTGAATATATTGAATATATTGAATATGTTGAATATATTGAATATGTTGAATATATTAAATATGTTGAATATATTAAATATGTTGAATATATTAAATATGTGGAATGTATGGGATGTGTTAAATATATGAATTTAAATACAATATACACTTAAATTCTATTATATATAGATCACTTACACCGAAACAAAAAGAATTAATTGAAGAATTTGTAAAATTATCAGGTGGGTTCTCAACATCTACTACTACAAATTCAAAAAATTCTTTTTTAAAAAAATTGTTTAAAAAATTGAAAAATAAATTGTTCACTACTAACAATAATACTATTAATTAATTAATTAATTAATAATAACAACTAACAACTTAATTGAATAATAATAACGACTTTATTCTTTAATTCTTAATTTTTAATTTTTGATGATAAAAGAAAAGAATGAAAAGAATAAAACGCATAAAACGAAATCTTGATCGCACAAGATTAAGTGAAAATAAAAAATTCATACTTCATAAAATAAAAACCACATAAAATCCACATTTCATAAATCACAAAATCCATAGAATTAAATAAAATGAGAATAAATAAATAAATAATAGAATATCACAAAATAAATAAAATTTTCAATTGTCACAAAGTTCAAATAATACTGTTGCACAAAATTTTTTAGATAAATTAAATAAAATCTTGTATGACTTTGATAAAAAAAAATATTAACGCGCTTGCTTTAATCGTACTGTTTAATTCTAAATAATTAGTTCACGATAATGTCATCTTCAGCAGATACTTCTTCACCATCACCACCGACTTCAACAAATACCAAACCTAGATATACATATACACCCTTTCCTCAAACAACTACAGTTCATCCACTTCGACCATATTATGTACCTCCAAATAACGATCATTATTATACACCTTTTGGAAATTCTACTAATACCAAAGAAGAACGTAATCGAAACTTAGTTGATGAAGAGTCTCAATTAGCAATTAAAGATTTAATTAGTTTTGGCTTTGTCAAATTTATTAGTTCAGCTATTTCAAATCCACTTGAAGTTGCAAAAACTTTATTACAAGTTCAATATTTACCTAATGAAGACGTGGTCCCTATCGCTAGAGAAAACAAGAAAGTGGTAGACTCGGATGAAGTAAGATATAATATTCATTATTTAATGTATAATTTAATATTGTTTAATATTTATATATTTAAAATGTATAAATTTAATATATTTATCAATTTTATAATATATGTATTTTTTTTTATAATAAATAGTCGGATGAAGATGGCGACGACGATGATATTTTAAATAATCAATCTCATAAAACATTTGATCCGAATTCATCAACTTTTCGACAATCCAAAACTTTGGATAGTCAAGGATATATTAGTACAGATATTTATGATGAAGCGACGCGTCCAAAATATATGTTACCACCATTGGAACATGGAGTTAAAGATACTATAGTTAGATTATTTAAGCATCCAACGGAAGGGTTTAAATCTTTATGGAAAGGTAAAATATTATCCAAAATGTTTATTCGGAATAATAATTAACAATAATTAATATTTATTTATTTATTTTTATTTTTTATTTTTTTTTTAAAAAAAAAGGACAATTAACCAATTGGATTTATGAATTATGTTATATTGGTCTTCAACCATCCATCGAAGGAACATTAAATGATGCATTTGATTTATATGATGATACAATTCCTATAATTTATTTAGATCGAGTGGCACCAAATATTGCTACAATGGTAACGAGTCATGTTATAACAGGAACACTTTTAAGTCCTTTAGAAGTAGCAAGAACGAGGTAATTATTATTTATAACTTTATTATATTATATTTTATAATTATTATAACTTTATTATAGTTTATTATCATTATAACTTTATAGTTTATTATCATTATAACTTTATAGTTTATTATCTTTATAACTTTATTATAGTTTTAAATATTAATTTTAATTTTAATTGTAATTTTAATTTTAATAAGGTTAATTGTTCAAACATCGTCACCAATTCATAAAAAATATTCTGGACCATTCGATTGTTTATTACAAATGATAAAAGAAGAAGGATTTTCGTCATTATATTGGTCACATAATCTCCTTCCATCAATTGTATATCATACAATTTGTCCATTATTAGATTGCACGATACCATTAATAATTGATCGTATTTTTCATATTAATCCAGCCGATTCACCATTTATTTTTGGACTTGCGCAATTTGGATTAAATACATTGCAATTAATGATTACACTTCCAATTGAGACGATACGTCGAAGGTTACATTGTCAAATTCGATCACGTACACCAAATAATGATAAACCATTTGAAACGATAGTTCAAATACGTAAAGCACCATATACGGGAATGTTAGATGCGGCATATAAAATTATTATGGAAGAAGGAATTAGTCAAACATATGTTCCTAAACATGGAAATCAAAGAAGAAGATCAGAGCGTCGACAAAAAAGTTGGTTAGATAATTATGGAGTTGGAGGATTATATCGAGGATTTTATTGGCATTGTGTAGTTAATTTTGTTCAATTCTTGGTTCAAGTGACAAATGGAGCTGAAGGTGGTTTCGAAGATTTTTAATCATTTTACAATAAATTATTATTATTATTACTATTATTATTATTATTTGTTTATACTATTACTATTATTTATACTTTATTATTGTTCATACTTATTATCGTTTACACCTATTATCGTTCGTTTACACTTTATTATAGTTCATGGAATAAATAGTTCTTAGAATGGTTTAATAACAAAAAAAAATAGAAATTGCACAAAATATATAAATATACAGTATATACATATAATAAGTAAATATATATATATATATATATATATATATATAGTTGTAAAGAATATTTTAAATTAAATGAATGAATAAATAAATTTTGTTAATATTAAATTTTTCTCATTGTTTAATAGCTATGTAATAATAGATGAATAGTAATTAAAATGAATAAATGAATAATAAACATGTAAATAGATAATTAAATAAATGAGTAAGAAACGAATAAGAAATTGAAAAAATCAGAAATTTATACAAAGTATTAAGTAAGTAAAAATTCAAGATTAATAATTAATTAAGAATAAAATATGAAGTGAAGAAATAATATGAAATAGAAATAAAATATGAAATAAAGAAATAAAATAAATTTTATAAGAAATAATGAACTTTATCCTAAAAAAATATAGATATAAAACAAAAAAAAATATTAATAAATAAAACAATAATAAATAATAATAAATAATAATTAACAAATAATAAACAATAAGTAATAAATATTACTTTTCTTTCAGTAGTCATTTGTTGAGATGGACCATCTCTATCATTTTCTGGTGCGGCTTCAAACACATTAAAAAATCGTTGTCCTTCGACACCAACTTCCAAAATTGAAGCCATATTACCACAACGATAACAATAATTTGGAGCTGACCATACTGTTGATAAAAGATCATCATAGAGAACCTAAAATATTTAAATATATAATATATCATATTTAAAATATTATAAATAATATTTAATAATAATAATATATAATAAAAATAGTAATAATATATCACCTGATATCCTTCCATGCATAATTGGTGAGCACGTAAAATGTGACCCATTTGATTTATCTCCAAGAATTTTCTTACAACTTGCCCACCAAAAGTATATCCTGCTCCTCTAATAATAATAATAATAATAATATAAATAATAATAATAATATAAATAATAATAATAATAATATAAATAATAATAATAATATAAATAATAATAATATAAATAATTATATTATTTTAAACATAAAAATAATAATAACACAATATCATCAAAAATTAAAATATAAACAAACCTTGGTGAAATAGAAAATTCATCTTTATCAGGATCCGGATCAGACCAAACTAAATCAGCCATTGGCCCTTCATGAGGTATTTCTAAATTTATATTTATATTTATTAATATTCATCATCTCTTTTCTTTAAATATTAATAAAAATATTAATACCTCTGAATCGATCAAGAATCTTTATTTGATCTATGCTGTGTATGGATGGAGAAAGTCCTTATTTGAATTGAATGATTGAATTATTGAATAAATTGAATTGAATTGAATTGAATTGAATTAAATAAATTAATTAAATTAAATAAAATATAATTTATTTACCACCATGTACACAAAATATTTGATTATCAATTACAACTGACAATGTAAGAAAATCAAACATGTCAGTAAAGTAATGCCAAACATTAGTGGATCCATATTTTCTAATACATTCTGTATAAAATCCATATGTCTAAAAATATGATAATGATTAAGATGATTAATTGATTAATAATAAAATAAAGATAATTATTAAAAAAAAATCAAATATAATTTACTTGAGTTACAGCTCTAGATTCATGGTTTCCTCTAACAAGTTGAACTCTTTCAGGATATCGTAATTTGAGACAAGTCAACAAAGATATAGTTTCCACGCTAAATAGCCCTCGATCTACGTAATCGCCTGCAACAAACCATACAAGGCGATTTTTTTTTTTGGTAAACATTCTTAATCTCCTTTTTTTTTANTTTGATCTATGCTGTGTATGGATGGAGAAAGTCCTTATTTGAATTGAATGATTGAATTATTGAATAAATTGAATTGAATTGAATTGAATTGAATTAAATAAATTAATTAAATTAAATAAAATATAATTTATTTACCACCATGTACACAAAATATTTGATTATCAATTACAACTGACAATGTAAGAAAATCAAACATGTCAGTAAAGTAATGCCAAACATTAGTGGATCCATATTTTCTAATACATTCTGTATAAAATCCATATGTCTAAAAATATGATAATGATTAAGATGATTAATTGATTAATAATAAAATAAAGATAATTATTAAAAAAAAATCAAATATAATTTACTTGAGTTACAGCTCTAGATTCATGGTTTCCTCTAACAAGTTGAACTCTTTCAGGATATCGTAATTTGAGACAAGTCAACAAAGATATAGTTTCCACGCTAAATAGCCCTCGATCTACGTAATCGCCTGCAACAAACCATACAAGGCGATTTTTTTTTTTGGTAAACATTCTTAATCTCCTTTTTTTTTATAAAAATATACTACTATTATTGTTGCTTTTTAAAATAATACTTAATAATAATAATACTTTGAAAAAGTGGTTTATTTATTTAATAATGAAGTACCGAGGAAAAGATAATTTGTGTGTGGACAATAACCACCAATCCGAAATATTTCTATCAAATCATAAAATTGTCTATAAATAAAAAATATTATTATAAATTATATAGATTTATAAATCATTATTATATTTTATTATATTTTATTATATTCTAATTACCCATGAATGTCTCCAACAACTGTTACGGGAGCTGAAATATGAACTACGTTACTTTCACGCATTAGCAATTCTTTGGTTTTCTCACATATTTCCTTGAGAAGAGATTCCGCCAGTAATTGTTTTTGAAGTAACTGAGAGATACATGCATCAAGATCTAAACCACCCATCTATATTATTAAAAATAGAATAAGAATAAAGGAATTTATAAAATAATAATTAATTATGGACAGATAATCGAATCGTTGCATATGGAAGATCAACAAATTCTACATATAAAAGATCGGTGATTTTTAATCTCCCAATTTTTACTCCTTTATCTTTACAAAAACAAATTTATCTCACACATCATTTAAATACAGAAAACAAAATTACTGAAAACTTAATCAAAACTCTCAGCTAAATGCAAATATGTTAAAAGTAATGGAATGAATAACTTATGATGGATTTCAAGATATTAAAGAAATAGTAAAAGGTGGTTTTATTATGCTAAATGGATTGATGGACTTAAAATATTAAAAATTCAACAATGAAATAGATTTGGTCTAAATCATCAGGATTTTTCATCCCGGAAATATTTTATATTTTGATTTTAATATATTTGGTTTATAAGTTAATTGAGAAAATACTGAAAATTAAATAATTCTTGGTGTTCAGATGGATTCAATTGATCAATCCATGTGCCTAACTCATCATCTTTCTAACTGTCTTACTATTAATTTTTCTTTCTTGTCTCTGAAACATCTGTTACTATTAAATTTTGGTAAAACATTTATGTCAAAAGTCTGAGTTAACCATGATGTAATTTTTTATGATTTTGTCACCAATGTTTTTATGACTAATAGTAGGTGAATGCCAAATAAAAAAAGTGAACTCCAGGATCAATGACTGCAAAATAAATTTCTTGCAGATAGACTTTCCGTGCACCCATATGAATATTTAACATCCTAATTTCTTTTCATATATTAATTTAGAGTCCATTTTAACTTGATCTTTCTTATTTGGCCAATTATTGTTATGATAAATAGTGGCTTGGCTTTATTTTGTACCGTAGATAATTGGGATTAATAGCAACAAGTTGTTATATAGAAGTATAATATAAAAATGAAGTGGTTCACAACAATATTGAGCATAGATAATAATTGTTTGACAATTATTTTTCTTAGATTTGAAATACAAATTATGATGTTGAGTTTGATGTTGTTGATTCTCCCTATTTCCGCAATAATCTCACTCCCTTGTATAGCATCTGAGATGATATAATCCAATACTTCATATTGAACTTTATCAATAAAAGCCCATTCCTTTGTGTATTTAATCTTTAATTGAAGAAGCACTCTAAAGAAAACCTGCTTTGTATTTCTATAATTCAAATGGTAATTAGTCACTACCATGTTGTAAACCAATTTAGTACAACTAATCCACTGTCAAAGTAAAGTTTTTTGAGAGAAGTTGGAATACATTTGTATTTTTAGTTATTGCACCAAATCTGACTTCTTTTTTCATCATTTTGTTTGCACTTTCCTGTATTTTTTGCTTTTTGTCTTGTTTCATTCTCACCTGTACCTAAATAGATCAAATGAAATTAAAATTTGTTCATTTGATTACTTATCACAAAAATAAAATTTGTAGCACAGAAATAATGACCCATTATAATTTATATGGTCAAATACAATTTTTGAAGCTAGGAAAATCAAAGATCCATGGTCATATTATTTTTGAAAAGATATTGTATAATTTAATATAAAAAAACAAAATATTTGCCTAGCAGAATGCTGAAAATTGTATTAATGGAAAGAATATTTTGAGATGGTTCCCATTTGTCTGTCAAATTGTCTTTTGAGAGAAAATATTCTTTTACCATTGAACTTGAGGACAAACTTGAGAAAATCATGGGCAACAACAATTTCTTTGGCCATTCTGCAACTTGATCATTCCAGTAGAGAACACAATCTGATCTCTTAAAATTGCCAATGTCTAAAATGAGGTAGTGGTGTATCTCTTTTGTTCTTTCTGTTTTGAGCTTGAGACCCTGGCATAGACATGTTGGAATGTCAAGGTGGTGGCAGTAGTGGTGGTAACACATGATTTCTGAGCATGAACTACCAAGGGAATTCTAGAAGATTGTATTTTTCCTCCCTATTCTAAAAGTTTAGATGCTTTAGAAGCAGAAAACAACATAAGTTTTAATTAATATCCGTGTTATATTATAAAAAGACACAAAACACAATTTAATTTTTTTTGAAGTAATGAAGTTCTATCTTCTCCTTGTATCCATAGAAGCTTACTGTATTTATATTTACAAACCAATTTGTTTATTTAATATATTAATTGTTGTTTTGTGGTGGTTGATAGTTGTGAAAGTGGTTGCATTTGATGAATTTGCAATCATTTTCAACTTTTTTTTGAACAATTATGTATGAAAAAAATAATAACAAATAATAAATAATAAATAATAATAATGGAAGATTCAATTCCTGTCTATATTGTCTATTTTTCTAGAAAAGACTTTCTTTTTAGGTTTATCTCCACGCATGAATGATATAGTTAATGTTCAATAAATATATGTAAATTTTACACATATTATATTATCGGAGTAAGACTCAAAAACAATATATTGCTGTGATCAAAATAAGGGTCAAATGTAATATTTTTATTTTAAGCAGCTGAATACATCGAATACTTTTTTGTCATTTATAAAATCATGAAAAAAGGTTCTTCACAACAACGTAATCCGTAATGAATCTCCAACTTTTCATCTTTACAAGTTACCATCAGGAAAGTTGGAAAAAATAAATTGGTTGTAGAAGTTTCATGTGAAGGAATTAATGCGGAAGAAACGTATGGTAAGAGTGGTATAATAAGTTAAACAAGTCAAACAAGTCAAACAAGTCAACCATTTCTTTAATTTACTTGATTTTAGTAAGGCTGTGACCGTCGCAAACTCTCCTCAGGTAAATTACCATATTCTTTGGCTGATATTACGTCGGTAATTTTGGGATTTGACGATGTATCCTATTGGAATTTTCAGAAATGTTAGAAATTATTTGAATTGAGAGAATTGTGAAAATTATGAAAATTGTGAGAAGCGAATAACAATACCAACAATACGATACTATGTGGTTTAATGACGTGAGCTGTGTGACGAAAAAAAAAAGTAAACGAGATTAATGTATGAATCATAAATTTAAAAATAAAAATTATATTATACGTTTTGAGTTATTATTTGGCATTCTTATTGAATTTTAGATCAAAGAGAAAAGGATAGATTGAAATTATTTTTTATTTTTTATAAGAAAGGTTTTAGATACACAATAAAATGATTTCATGCTATATATGTATATGTAGATGTTGATAAAGTTTATTATCAACTATTTTTGTCTTATTCCTTTTTATAAAGTTCATTAACTCTGATTCTATATATATATATATTTATCTTTACGGAACAGTTTATAAAATAAATAAATATTATAATGATTTTAAAATTTAATAACAGAATAAAGGTGACGTAAGATGTGTGCATAATTCAATAAATTACAAATAAATCTATTAATACATTTTATTATTTTTTTGATTGAAGTAAACAGTTATGAACATGTAAGATAAAATGATATAAAATTTTAAATTATATTTTTGTAATTCCAAGATAATATCTTGAAGGACGTTAATATTAGGAAGTAATTAATAAAGAATTAATAAATCTTTTATATTATAACTAGACTAGAATAATTTAATATTGTACTTGTTAAATCATATTTATTAAAATTATAATAATTAATAAAAGGAAGTATGGAAATATTAATTATAAAGAAGTTAATAATAAAAGATTTTTGTTTTTGTTTTTTTTTTTTTTTGAAAAAACAATATACATTGAAATCACCAAAGCCCAGGAAATATAAGATGTTATATATTTTAAAGTTTCATATAATTCAGATAAAACATATAGGATGGAAATTTTGCTTAGTAGAAAAAAATGGGNGTTCATTAACTCTGATTCTATATATATATATATTTATCTTTACGGAACAGTTTATAAAATAAATAAATATTATAATGATTTTAAAATTTAATAACAGAATAAAGGTGACGTAAGATGTGTGCATAATTCAATAAATTACAAATAAATCTATTAATACATTTTATTATTTTTTTGATTGAAGTAAACAGTTATGAACATGTAAGATAAAATGATATAAAATTTTAAATTATATTTTTGTAATTCCAAGATAATATCTTGAAGGACGTTAATATTAGGAAGTAATTAATAAAGAATTAATAAATCTTTTATATTATAACTAGACTAGAATAATTTAATATTGTACTTGTTAAATCATATTTATTAAAATTATAATAATTAATAAAAGGAAGTATGGAAATATTAATTATAAAGAAGTTAATAATAAAAGATTTTTGTTTTTGTTTTTTTTTTTTTTTGAAAAAACAATATACATTGAAATCACCAAAGCCCAGGAAATATAAGATGTTATATATTTTAAAGTTTCATATAATTCAGATAAAACATATAGGATGGAAATTTTGCTTAGTAGAAAAAAATGGGGAAATCGACTTCATAACTATAATAACCTTTGTAATTACACAAATTATAATTCCCTTGCTTGATAAAAAATTAAATATTATTTTTACCTTCACTACCTTTAGCTTTAAGAACCACTTCTAGAAATTCATCTTCCATCTCCTCTCTATCATACTTGGCTTATTATATTTCTCCTTAAAAACTCGAATTTACATTATTTACCTACATCACCTTGCTTAATATCTTATTATTGCTTAGATCTAACACCGTAAAACACAAATGATTTAAATTAGCAATCGTACCTTCAGTTCATGACTAATATATAATTTAAGATCAATAGTTTATTGCGAAAATGTAATTTAAATTTAAATTTCTAGAATATTTGATGACTATATATCAGATACAGTCGTTTGAGTTAAATAATCGTCTGCTAGTAACATTAAAATTATTAAAATTTAATAACAATGAATTAACAAAACTTACTCAGCATACATGGCATGGAAAAATTTATATTTCTAATTTCTTTATATTAACTAACTTTAACTGATGGGCTAGATTAGTAATAGTAGAAAATTAGTGTTCAACCATTTGTAAATTTTATTTATAAATAAAAAGTGCCTAATGAGGCCGGTTAAAATAATAATAATAACAATGAATTAACAATATAAGCGTCGATAACTATATAAATTTTGTTTTTTAATCCTTTATGTTGTATTTTTTCATAAAATTTATTGCATCGGAATGATTTTTCAAAGCAGCTAATTTAATTAGTTCACCCCCTTTCTTTTTATCTTCTTGCGTTCCCAATTTTCCATCATAATAAATAGTACCAAGATGATACATAGCAGTTTCATTTCCCATATCTGCCGCTTGTTTCAAATAATGTAAAATACTCCCATTGTTTTTAGAACTATCTTTACAATCTTTACTATCTTTCCTTAATATACTTGCATAACGAAGTTGTGCATCTGGGATACCTTCTTCCGCTGCTGTTTTTATCCAATTTTCACCTTCTTTTAGATCTTTTTCTACATAAAATCCTTTCTCAAGATAATAACCTTTATAATATTTCGCTAAACTATGTCCTAAATTAGCATGCTCATTAAAACATTCCCAAGCTTCCTTATATCGATCCTCTTTATGTGCTTTAATTCCATCCTCAAATGGTTTTAAGACTCTAACTGCTGGGATATGGGCACATGATAACTCATGATCATCCATTTTCTTGGGTCCAAGAAGGTCAATATCATCAGAGATAGAAGAGTTGATATCGGATTTTTGATCTTTTTGTTGATCCAAGTCTATATCTGGAATGTCTTTATTGGCTTTATTTTTTGGAAAAATTCGTGGGGACTGAATAGATGTAAGTTTTTCTAAATTTTTGATTTTCGAACGAACTTCTGGATATGATGGACGTAACTCCGGATCATCTTTCCATGCTAAAATTATTTTATTAAATAAAATAATACTATAAATACGTTGATCTCGTAATTAAATATAATATATTAAATTTATTAAATTTATTACCTTGCTTAATAAGTTTGGCAAGTTCTTGCGCAATTTGACTTGGATGAAATTGAATTCCTAAATTTTCCCTTCCATTGTTTTTAACGTGATCCTGTATTTCTGATAATTTCATGCCTTCATATGGAATCATTTGGTAACAAAGTTCCCAAACCAACATCCCGAAACTAATTTTCAAATTATGAGATATTTATTAAATAATCATAAATAAAATATTAATAAAAGTATCAAAAAAAAAATAAAATAAAATTACCTAAACATTTCGCACTTATGGGTGTAACGTAAATGACGAAGTTTTTCGGGAGCTAACCAACGAACGTAGTCATTCAGGTTTGCACGTGGCATAGTATCTGCTTGAATTTTACGTGAAGTTTTAAAATTTGAAATTTTTGCTTCCCAATTTTTAGTGATCTATATATGTAAATTAATAAGTATTTTAAATTATATATTATAAAATATTATAATAAATTTGATGTTTTTTTTACTTACCAAAATATTCTCACACCGAACATCGTGATGAAGAATTCCACAGTTAAATATAAAACTAAGACCACAAAATATATCCGAGATAAATTGTAATTTTTTAGTCCACGAAATTGTATAACCTGTATAAACTTCTTTCAAGTTTCCATGTGAAGCCCATTCAAAAACCATAACATCTTCTTGTTCTATACTCGAAAGACCATGAAAAGTAATAATATTAGAGCACATTCCTAATAATCTGAGGATTGCCAATTCTGTTTGAATTCTTTGGGAATCCGCTGTATCATTTTTCTCAATAGTTTGAAATTTTTTACATGCAACATCCATTGTGCGATAGGTTCTTTTCCTAACAGTTTTATGTGTTCCTCTTACATTATCGGGTCCACTATCTGGTTCTTCAAGTTCAAAATGTTCAATGGTTTTAGCCTTATAAGATTCATTTAATAAAGTTTTTGCGGAAGCAGAACCTCCACCAGGTTTTGATATTTGTTTTGTCAATTGTTCCACATTGGATGATAAAATATTTACTTGTTTCATCATTATTTTTACATCATCCGAAACTTCGTTCATTGTCTACAATGTTTTAATAATTTATTTATTAAAAATTAGTTAAAAAAAAAAAAAAAAAATCTTAAACTTAATAACAAATCTAATACCTTATCTAGCATAGATATATCTTCTAGAATTTGTTTATTCTCTTGTTCTCTTTGTTCATCAGAATACATAGCCACTGAAAATTGCAAATCTCTGCATGCCTCTTCAAATTCTTTAATATTTTTATCGAATGCTGCTTTAACAGCATTAGCATTTATATATTTTTGAAATACTGATTGTTGTGTTACATCTTCAGCGAATTTATTAATATTATTTAATACGTGAGTTAATCTAATCCATGCATTATAATATTGTTGATTGCTAAAATTTTTTTCATTTTCTTTTTTTTTACGCTTTAAAGACCCGGTAGCTTGTTGAACGATCTCAACACGATCCATTAAAGCTGAACATATTTNATAATATTTACTTTTTTCATCATTATTTTTACATCATCCGAAACTTCGTTCATTGTCTACAATGTTTTAATAATTTATTTATTAAAAATTAGTTAAAAAAAAAAAAAAAAAATCTTAAACTTAATAACAAATCTAATACCTTATCTAGCATAGATATATCTTCTAGAATTTGTTTATTCTCTTGTTCTCTTTGTTCATCAGAATACATAGCCACTGAAAATTGCAAATCTCTGCATGCCTCTTCAAATTCTTTAATATTTTTATCGAATGCTGCTTTAACAGCATTAGCATTTATATATTTTTGAAATACTGATTGTTGTGTTACATCTTCAGCGAATTTATTAATATTATTTAATACGTGAGTTAATCTAATCCATGCATTATAATATTGTTGATTGCTAAAATTTTTTTCATTTTCTTTTTTTTTACGCTTTAAAGACCCGGTAGCTTGTTGAACGATCTCAACACGATCCATTAAAGCTGAACATATTTTTTGATTGCATTTTGCGTTTTCATAAATTATATTCAATTTATCAACGACGGTTGAAACAATACTGAATAAAGGTAGGAATGGTGTAATGATATCACCACCTGCCGATACTGAACTTAATAAATCGATGCCATGACCAATCATCGATGAGGAAATACTAGACTTTTCATATTCACCAGCAAGGTTCACCTTAACCTTATCAGTACCGTTTTTGTTTTTTTTATCCTTTTTAATCATATTTATGAATATTATATATATATATATATATATGAATATTTGTGTTTTTTAAAAATATTTTAGCAACGACGAATTCACAAAAAAAAATTGTATCAATTTATAAAAAAAATGCTTCAGAAATTTCTAGTGATACAGACGGATTTTAAATTTATGTTTTTTATTCCTTTTTTATTTCTTTTATTCCTGTGCATCATTCAGGCCAATAATGGAATTAATGGAATGGAATTGATTACTTAAATGCGCATTTGTGTTGGGGTAGAATAATATTACTACATATTTTAAGGAAAGAGATAATCAAAGACTCTCCGATACATGATTTTAAACTTTGAAATATGATTCTTTACAGTAAACTTTCATCCGATTGTACATGTATATAATTTTACTAAAACGCACCTGTAGTGTTGGTGCCTAAAATTTTCTAGCTGATATTTAGGGTCAGTGTTAGAGTTAAAAAATGAGGTTTAGATATAAAAAACTAAGAGGAACATTTTTCTTTCTTATAACCTAAAAGATGGCTACAAACAATGAAAATGCTTTTTTTTTCATTTGTCAATCATTGTGGTTTTGGGCGTTCAATATTTAATTTAACTATTTTTAATTTTCTCATTTTTTTTTGTTTATATTAGTGTAACAGAACAGATGAAGGAATAAATCACTAACAATGCAAAAGTCAGGTGAATTTTATTGAAAATCCGGATCTTTAGAAATAATTCTAGCAAATTCAATGATTGAACGAGTTGGCCGTCCTGATTTGTAAAATATTTTAAGTTAATATCAATAATAATAATTATAAATTATTATAATAATTTAATATCATACCAGTCATTCCTTTCACATTATACCCAGAATCTTGCGAAGTCAACATAGACCCTGCCATGTCAATATGAGCATAACGAATCTTTCTTTCTTCATCGGCATCATCTAACTCCTCATTTAATTTTTCAATAGAATTATTACTTTCAGACTTCTTTTCTTCTTCTTCTACATCTGTCAAGCCATTTACAAATTCCTTTAAGAATATTGCGGCTATACTTGCTCCTCCTCCTCTTCCACCATCATTTCCAAGATCTGCCACTGTTGATTTTTTGAGGGATTCTATATATCCATCATTTAAAGGCATACGCCAAAAAGGGTCATTTGTAATTTTTCCAGCATTTGATAACTGTTTCCAAAGTTTTTTAGAATTAGTAAATACACCCGAATAAATTTCTCCTAATGCGACATGTATTGAACCAGTTAAAGTAGCTATATCAATCAAACTATGGGGTTGATAAGTAGAACTAGTATAATATAAAGCATCAGCAAGAATAAGGCGACCTTCAGCATCAGTGTCTTCAATCTTTTTTTTTTTTAATATAAAAAAAAAAGAAAAAAAGGTGAAAGAAAATAGATCAAATAGACAAATTAAATTAAAGACAAGATAAAAACAATACCTTACCTCAATTGATTTACCATTCATAGCTTTAATAACATCACCAGGTTTAATTGCATGACCAGAAGGCATATTTTCACATAATGGAACAGATACAACAACATTTATTGGTNCCATCATTTCCAAGATCTGCCACTGTTGATTTTTTGAGGGATTCTATATATCCATCATTTAAAGGCATACGCCAAAAAGGGTCATTTGTAATTTTTCCAGCATTTGATAACTGTTTCCAAAGTTTTTTAGAATTAGTAAATACACCCGAATAAATTTCTCCTAATGCGACATGTATTGAACCAGTTAAAGTAGCTATATCAATCAAACTATGGGGTTGATAAGTAGAACTAGTATAATATAAAGCATCAGCAAGAATAAGGCGACCTTCAGCATCAGTGTCTTCAATCTTTTTTTTTTTTAATATAAAAAAAAAAGAAAAAAAGGTGAAAGAAAATAGATCAAATAGACAAATTAAATTAAAGACAAGATAAAAACAATACCTTACCTCAATTGATTTACCATTCATAGCTTTAATAACATCACCAGGTTTAATTGCATGACCAGAAGGCATATTTTCACATAATGGAACAGATACAACAACATTTATTGGTAAACCAAGTTTAACAATACCATATAATGATGATATGACTGCTGCAGCACCTCCCATGTCTCCCTTCATTTCTGCCATTTTTGATGATGGTTTAAGTGAAATCCCACCACTAAAGATTTCAACAGTATTTTAATATTATAAATAATATATCATTTATTGTTGAAAAAATTTACTCACGAATCAAAAGTTATTCCTACAAAAAAAAATATTACATTAAAATTAAAAATTGAATGATAATTATGATAATTGAATGATAATTATGATAATTGAATAATAATAATTGAACAATAATAATTGAACAATAATAATTGAATAATAATAATTGAATAATAATAATTGAATAATAATTGAAATATATTTTTAGCATACCTTTACCAACTAATGCTAATGGCTTTTTTCCTTCTTCATCACCTGTGTAGTGAATTTCCAGAAATTTCAATGGTTCATTGGAACCTTTAGCTACAGATAAGAAAGAATTCATCCCTTTTTCTATTACCCATTCCTTGTCATGAACAATCACTTCAACATTAGAATTATCTTGCAAAAATGACCTGACTTTAGAAACAAAATGAGTTGGCGTCATAAGATTTGCTGGCGTTTCAGCAAGTTCACGTGCGTTATTTTGAGCAGTTGCGTAAATAAGTCCTGTATCCCATGATAATTCTTCTGAAGATTTAGTTTTTGATGATACTCCAATCGGTTCAATGTTTACCGGTGACTTTCGATTTTTTTCGGATTTTAAGGTATCAAAACTATAAAGTCCAAGTGTTGCACCTTCAGCAGCACCTAATCGAAAAATAATTGATTAAGGAAAATTTGTATAAATAATAGTAATAATGATAATAATAATAATAATAATAATGATAATAATAATAATAATAATAATAATAATAATAATAATAATAATGAATGAATGAATCCACACAAACCGTGTTCATGTGTCATCACATCAACACCAATATTTTTAGCTCCTATTTCTCGTAAAGAACGTACCCCAATTGCAGCCTTGTTTAATATAATTTAATTTTAGGAATCATTTTATAAATTTAAGTAACAGATATTACACAAAAATTTTTACCGATTTCCGTGCTCTACCCAAAGCTTCGAATTCCTCTTCGATATTATTTTTATGAGTTCCTAGTCCAACAACGGCTATCTTTTTTGGAATATCTTCACCTCCAATATCATAAAATAATCTCGTTTCACCTAATTTTCCTTTAATTCCCGAAAATTGTAGTTGCTCTTTAATTTTTTGTTGAAGATTTTCGGGAATTAATTTGGCAGCCGAATCCGTAAGTGAACCATCCTTGTATGAACCAAGGACAACTGCATCAAATTTTGATAATGAACTAATGTTCCTAAAAGTAATTTTTATTGAATTAATTGGAAATCGATAGAACGAACAAATAAATCCAGAAAAAGTTTTTCGAAACATTTGGTATGAGTAAAAAAAAAATTTTAAATCTCTCAAAAAAAATAATGATTTCTCAAATCAGATAATCCGATCCAATTGTATTATTATTAAAATGAATTGATTGTCTAATACATATTTAGCATATGAAAGGAATTTTTGTTATAATCAAAAAATCTCATTTCTACTAAGTTAATTGAATGCATGCAAAATAATGAATTCATACTCTATACTATACTTAATATAAAGATTTAATAATATAATAAACTAGGTAATTGAATATAAAATGTAAAATATTTATATTTATAAATCTTCAAATTAGGAAGCCGATTCATAAGCTACAATCTCACCAAATGAATAAACATCACATTTTTTCACTTAATACTTCAGAAGCTATGTAGGGTAATATCTTTTGTCCAATCAATAAGCCAAAATCTGCAATATATGAATAACCAACTTTAAAATTATATGATAAATATTTCCAGGATGAATTCTATCTAATCAATGAAATTTTTTAAAATTATAAATATTATTAAAATTATTTCTTAAATAATTTCTAAGATTTATTTTATTACCATCATATATCTGAGTTTCTGGTTCTTTTGTTATCTTTCTCATCTCTCAATAATACAATTTTCAAAAAAAAAAAATTATATTTAAATAAATAAATTTGCGTAGCATTTTATTAATTTTAAAAAAATATTTTACCTCACCTCATTTAACAGTTAAGAAATCTTCTGCAGTATTATTATTATCAAACTTTTTTAATGCCATGCCACTTCATTCCATTTTAACCATCTCTTATCCATTGATGATTTTTAATATCCCATTTAGTATGATACTGTAAATATTACAAAAGTTATCCTTCACTATTTATTTATCTATCATAAGGTATTCATTCCATTCCATTCTTTGCATTCAGTTGAATAAATTTATATATCATGTCATTTCCACTTGTCAATTTATCAAAATTACTTTTGAAATGTGTCAAGTTACATTGTAAGCACCAATAACCACCACATTCTTGTTTCATAAATAATTCATTCTTTTCTTGTTTTGCTGTCAAATTTATGATGCGAGGAAAAGTTTTACAAAATTAATTTGAAATTTTGTTAAATATATAAAAATCAAAATATTTGTCATACAAGTTATAAATGAAGTTACACTTTTAAACTAACGGATAATTCAATATTTATTTAATATCTTTATTTAATATCTTTATTTAATATCTTTATTTAATATCTTTATCTCAATACATTTTTTTAATCATTTTATCCATTTTATCTGTAAGATTAACATAAAGTGAAGTGAATAATTTTCAAGATAGAATTGAAGTAATAAAATGATATTTATATACAAAATTATATTGAATATGAAATTTTTAAATGGTTATAATTGTAATTGTAACATTCATCAAAGGTTTCTTTAAAAACGTAACGAGACAAGATACATTTCTGATAAAACACCTCAATAAATGATCCGAAAACACTAATTTAAATTTGAGATATTTCATTCTATTAATTAAAGTATTAATTATTTATTTAGATGAAATTCATTTGAGAAAGTTTATTCAATTCAGACAATGAATCTACCGAATTAAATTGGTTTGAATTCTTCGTTACCTTGCCATAACTAATAACGAAGCTAAGGTGTATAAATTTAAAATATATAATAAAATGTATATAGTTTCATTATCATATGATTTTCAAACAGATTTTGGCTTAAGTAAGCAAAAGAAATATTTTCGGAGTATTACCATATATGGTTGAACACATATATATCCAGATTTGCCACATGATAACGATCTAAAAAAGCTAACATTTTCAGCAAATCAAACATCATATAATTTTTACTTACCGAATTTTCAAATTTTAATGTTGTAGGTATTTTATTACTGTTATCATGCACGACATTTGTGAAAAATCATTTCTAATGATTCGTATGTAAATTATGTAAATTATAAATTGTTAATTAACGAATAAAAAATTTTCGTTACTCAAAAATAATGACCGCTTTCATGTGACCCTATAATATTGTTCATTACTCTTTTGGGAACTTCGAAAAACTGCAAATTGTTATAATTGTTATAATTGTTATACTTGTTATACATTATGTTGATTAATATATTTTATCATTTATTATGTTATTTGTTATATTTAATTATGTTATATTTAATTATGTTATATTTATTTATGTTATATTTATGTTATATTTATTTATGTTATATTTATTTACGTAACAAACAAAAAAAAAAAAATTCTTTGTTAATTTTTTTCATCATCATCATAACAAAATAACAATAGAAATTATATTATTATTTTTGATTTTTTTTTTACTTTACTTATTCTCTTTTCTCTCTCACACAAAAAAAACACTTTTTATCTTATTTATTTATTTATTTATTTTACATTCCTTCCTTAAATAATAATAATTTAATAATAATAAATGTTTCTATTTACAAAATTTTAAAGAAAGAAATTTCTTGGGAACTTTTTTTTTTTTTAAAAAAATCAATTAAATAAAATAAATCAAATAAATACTTTTTGAATTTTGAATTTTGATTATTGATTTTTGATCATTTAATTAAATTCATCGAGAGGATATATAAATAATAATAATAATACGATAATGGCTGAAGACGATCTCGTCAAAATTGTTCAAGAATCTTTAGTTAATGATCCTAAAACTATTAGATTAGTTATGAAAAATATTCGAGAACTACCTGTAGAAATTATTAATGTAGCAAAGAATTATAAAATTGAAAGGTTTGTTTATTTAAAATTATATATATTATATATATTATTCTTTTTTTTTAATTTTTAATAAATTAATAATAATAATATAATTAATGTGATTATTCTGATTTTAGATTTGGACTTGATCAAAATCAATTGACAAATTTACCAAAAGAAATATGTAATCTTACTTGTCTCAGATATCTTAATATATCTCAAAATGCCTTTCGAGAATTTCCTGAAGTGGTAAATAAATTTAAATTAAATTAAATAATAATTTAATTAAAATAATCTAATTAAAATAATCCAATTAAAATAATCCAATTAAAATAATCTAATTAAAATAATCTAATTAAAATAATAATAAAATAATTAAAATAATTATAATATAATCATTTTTTAGCTTTGTTCATTACCAAGTCTGGAAATTTTGGATATCAGTAAAAATAAAATACGTAAATTACCAAAAGATTTCGGAAAATTAATGACATTAAAGGTAAATTATATAATAAAATTTCTAATTAATTAATCAATTCTAATTAAATTCTGATTAAATTTCTGATTAAATTTCTGATTAAATTTCTGATTAAATTTCTGATTAAATTATATTTTCAAAAAAAAAAAGGCATTACAAATGTCTAAAAATCAGATAAAAAAACTTCCAACTTATATTGGGGATATGAAACATCTTCAATATTTAAAAGTTGATTATAATCCAATTGCATTTCCATCAAAAGAGGTTATCAGTGTTCCTAAGGGTGAAGATAAAGAAACTTGGTTGGAAAGTTTAAAAGAGTATTTAAGACAACGTGCTGGTATGCAAATTATTATTCTATTTTTTTTTTAATATAATTTTTTTATATTTTTAATAAAATAAATTATATTTTTTTTTAATAATTTTTAAATAATTTTAATGATTTATTATTATTATTATTATTATTATTATTATTATTATTATTATTATTATTAGAAGTAGGAGAAAGTGATAAAAGCAGGTATTTCATTGTGGATATTATAAATATTATTATAAATATTATAAATATTATTATAAATATTAAATTACTTTATTAACTAATTATTCAACATCTCAATATATATCAATAAAATGATATTTAGTGGAGAAGAAGGAATAGAAAAAGAACATAGTCCACGAGTTAAACCATTAAAGAAATCCTTTTCATTAACAAATATTTCTAACAATTCAATTGTTGTTACTTCCGAAGGATCCAACAACAATAATATTTTAAAAACTATTACGGAAGATGAACTTAATAATTATAATAAAAATTTTAATAAAAATTTAAATAACAATAATAACAACAATAACAATAATAACAACAATAACAATAATTATAATATCAATAACAATAATTATAATATCAATAACAACAATAATAATAATAATAATGGAATTACAAAACAACAACTACAATTTTTACAACAACAAGAAAGAAAACGACAAAATCCTAAATTAAGTTTAGATTTACCATCTGCACGTCGAGATCGAAGTTATAGTAATGAATTTGATCATCATAAATCAAAGTCATCATCATCATTTGTTAAACGACATTCAAAAAGTCTTTCTCACGATTCTATAGGTTCACAAGGATCTCATCATAGTAATAATAGTAGTATAGGAAGTATTGAAGATATTGGAAGTATTGGAAGTATTGGAGGCGTGGGAAGTGTAGGAATAAGTTTATTTGAAAATGGAGAAAATGGGATGACAAGAATTTTAGAAGAAAAAACCGGAGATTTTTATTTTCGAAAATTAAAGACACTTCTACCAATAGAGCACCTTCCTACGAGTGATACAGCACTTAGGGAAGCTAGTAGAAATATTTTATATGCATTTTCACAAGTTCATAAAGCACTTAGACAATTTGTAATATTTACGGGAAATGAAAAAATCTTTATAATAGAATTAAATAAGACGAATGCATTAATAGGACAATTAAGTATTTCATTACAAAGATTTGATACATTCGCATTACAAGCGGCACCTGATGCAGAACATTGTGCTAAATTATTGATAGCAATTCAAGAAAATATTTCATGTTTTAAAAATCTTATGGAATCATTAAACAAACGACTTAAATGGTTAACACAATCATCAGAAAATATAAGATATTCTCGTACACTTCTTTTGGTTCTTCATGGAGCAGTTGCTGATATAAAATTTGCTTGGGAAAATATATTTCCATTATTAAATAATGATTATACTCCATATACTGGTTTGGTTGCTCCATTTCGTTCTAGATCAATGTCACGTTCTAATAGTAATAGTAGTAATCATCATATGAATGGCGGTTCAAATAATGGAATTACATCATCATCATCATCATCAATAACAACAACAACATCATCATCATCATCATCACCATCACATTCAAATTCACATTTACATTCAAATGGATCATCGCTATCATTATCATCATTTAATAATAATAATATTAATAATATTAATAATAATAATAATAATAATAATAATAATAATAATAATAATAATAATATTTCCAATATTAATATCAATAATAATATCAATAATAATATCAATAATATTATTAATAATGATTTCAATAATTCATTTTCGGATATTTTAATTCCCGCAATGATATATGAACAACTTTTATTATTAGTAGAAAATTCAATTAAAGCAGTAGAAATAGTTATAAAATATTTAACCGAACAATTAGATAAAGCATTAATTGCTTCATCAACGACAACATCAATAATATCAACTTCAATAATATCATCATCATCATCGTCATCATCATCACCACCATCAATACCGATACCATCATCATCATCATCAATACCAATATCATCATCACCACCACCACCACCAAATGATGAATCATTACGTCCACCTTCTTCTACTACTATAAATAAGATGAAAGATTTACGATCACATGTTGATGATGTATCAGAAGTGACTAGAAGATTAAAGAAAACCATATCGGTATCAAAATCATCATCTTCAAAAGAAGATTCATCTATACAACATAAAGTTTATAGGGATGCTGTTTTATTGATTCAAGTAATTATTTATTTATTTATTTATTTATTTACTATTTATTTAATTATTATTATTTATTCTATTTTATTTATTAATTAATTATTATTATTTATTCTATTTTATTTATTAATTAATTATTATTATTTACTTTAAATTAATACAATATTTATAATATTTTAAATTACTTTAAATTATTTTATAGATAACACTTAAGATGTCAGCAATGGCCAAAGATCTTTCACATGAATGGCAATTAGATAATAAAGTAAAAGCGCAATTAGGTCACGTAACAAAATTTAATATAGATTTAACTAATTGTTTAAGTAAGATAGGTCCACCTCCACCATCTCCTCCAATTGAAGAACCACCAATAACAACAACAAATATAACAACAGAAGAAGGAATAAATTTGGTTAGTCAAGAAGAAGAAGAATTAGAAATTACATTTAATAATAATAATATAAGTATGGAAAATGGAGTAACATATGATGAACCCGAAGAATATGCGGAAGTAATGGAAAAAGAAGAAAGGGAAGAGAAAGAAAATGTAATTGCAATGGATCGTGACGTTGTTGCTATTGCTATATGAAACAATACACAAAAGTATATATATATACGTATATGTTATATGAAAATTTTTATATGTATGTAAATGTATTTATTATTATTTTTAGCTATTTATTATCATTATTATAATTATAATTATAATTATTATTATTAACAATTAAGAATTTTATTATATATATAAAATAGATTATATAAATATATATAAATGATTACCTATTAAAATAATAAAAATATACATATATGAAAAATATATAGTTAAATTTTTAAAGTTTTAGATTTTAATTTATTTAAAGTTTAAATTTGTAACACCACATCATTATCAATTATAATAATAATTATAACGTTATGCATTATATATATATGTGATTTTCGTTTCTATTTACAAAACATGTAATAATTGTCTATAATTTTTGTGTTGATTTTTTTTTTTATTCTAAAGAGAAAAATAAATAAATAAAAATAAAAAAAACAGGGTGAGAAAATTAGAAATGGTTTCTCCCAAGAACAAAAATAATTTTAAATAACATACTAACTTCTCGAAGAAGAATAACTATTTTGTCTGCTAACAGGCATCATCGCAACTGAAACAGTTTCCAATTTAGGTCCAACATCACTATTATCTTTAATTCCTCTTTTAAGAATTAATCTATCATAAAGTTCCGTATCAAGATGTAAACTTAATTCAAGTGCTGCCAAAAATTTACTTCGAAATGCTGCTTTTTCCGCTTTTTCATTATTATAATTTCCAAATTCATCTTCTCCCCCTACTTCTCCTACTCCTTCAACTCCTCCTACTCCTTCTACTACTCCTCCCATTGCTCCTCCTTCTACTCCTCCTTCTACTCCTCCTTCTTCTTCTACTCCTTCTTCTCCTTCTTCTTCTTTTACTAAATCGGTATCCTTGGCTACTTTATAAAATGATTCTAATAATTGTTCACAACCATCTAGATTTTCTCGTGGTTCCCAACTAATGAATTTGATTTAAAGAATTTGATTTAAATGAATTGATTTAAGTGAATTTGATTTAATAAATAATTGAATGATTATATATAATAATAATGTCTAATTATAACTTGCGTTGGTTTCGTGTATCCTTTCCATTTAATCAAAAAATTTTCTTTACCCTAAAATAATAATAACAATAATAATAATAATTAACATATTGCATTTTTTAATATAATTACAAAAAAAAAATTATATATATGCGGGAGACCCACATTTTCAACTCTACGTGACATCACACTTTCAACTTCAAAACTTTCTGATTCATTCTCCATCTTTTCGTGATCCTCGGGATCTCTTTCTTCCCAACCTAACTTTAGATCTTCCTCTTTACCACTTATGTCTACCGGATCCTTCCATATAAAATCAGAAGTTGATTGTTGTCTTGCTATATATAAAACAAATAAACAATTGTGAATAATAACAATAAATATTAATAAATAATAATAATAAATATTAAATATTTATGATTATAATATTAAGTTGATTACATCTTCGCCCGGAGAACCCTTCGTTGTAATTCATGTCTTTCCGAGTATATACACAAGTATATGCTATATATATATATATATATAAAAAAAATAGATTATAATATCTTCTTTTTACAATATCTTTTATAAGTGTCTTAATATCTTTTACCATAAAACAAAAAATTGGCACGCGCATTTAATCATCGTGTGACAATTTTTTAATTCCGATCGGAATTCGGAATTATTTGATTAAATTAACATGTGACATATAGGACAATCAATAATTTATTCCCGAAAATTAAAATTATTAAAATTTTAAAAAATTACTTCACACACACACACATCATAAAGTCGAGCAAAACGAAATGAATAACTTGGATAAATGTGACGAATGCAGTCAAGAAAATGAATTCGACTGGTTCCGACCATGCAACTCAACACATTTCAAAAAAAAAATGATTTTGATAAATGGACAAGTGAAATGACACGATAGATAGATAAATTTATTAGGATGCTCAACTAAATGTAGAACGAGATGAAAAAGCAATAGAATGGATATCTTAATGATAGATTTCGAAATATTGTAATAACTAGCAAAAAAAAAGGTGGTTATGGTACTATTTATCATTATTTATCATGCTAAATGGATTGATGGATTGAATGGACCGATTCAAGAATGAAATATTGAAGGTATTAAAAAATTTGATGATATTGGAGATTATTTAAATGAAAATTTTAAAAAATACTTTATTTAGGTGGCAATTTTCAATCCAATTTTATGGAAAAAAAATCCAGAAACGCACGGAATATTTGATGGTTTTAAAATAGGATGGGATCAGGGTGAAATTTATTTAAGAAATTGTTTAATTGGCATAATAAATTAGAAACTACAATAAAGCATTAGAAATTCTATCTGAGAATTAGTAAATAATTTTACAAACATTTTATTACATAATTTGAAAGATAGCAGATCTTATTTAATCAAGGAAAATACTGAAAATTCCAATTTTGGTATATAGCTCCGGAGGTATTAAATATTTACATATACAAAGGCTTATTCATTTGGAATTGTTACCGGTTTTCCACCATATCTTAATTTTCACATGATGATGAAAATATGTAACGGATTACGACCAAAAATTACATTTCACACTCCAAAATGAATTACGAGAATAATTGAGCGATGCTTGAGTTACTCATTGACTCGCTTTGAAAAGTTATATGAAGAGTTTAATAGTTATTATAATGATTATAATATTATGAAAACAATAATGAATGAAATTACAATTCAAATAGTTGAAGAATTTTTAGCAAATCAAAAAACATCAACCAATTCACAACCAAAAGCAATCTATACCAATAGATTTGATTTTTTCAAATCTTTCAGGACCTGTAAATGATTCGAAATTTTGAAAGAGAACTTGCTTGAAGAATTGAATGAATCTATTTCTTGTATGAATACTAGTAAGTATCAAATATATATATAACAGATAATATTTTATTGATTTTTCATAATTAATTATATATTATATTAAAAACATTTTTATTTGTTATAGGCAAAAATAAATTTTGTAAGGAATGTAATCAATCATGAAAAGACACTTTATGGATAGTGCCAACTGTGCAACTCGAAACATATCAAAAATGATTTTAGTAAATGGACAAGTGTTAATGACAGATAAATTTATTCAAAATGCTCAATTAAATTATTAAATGCAGAGTTGAAATATAATAGAATGGATACCTTATGAAAGATTTCAAAATATTAGATTATTAACAAAAGGTGGTTTTGGTACTATTGATTTATTATTGATTCATTATTAATTTATTATTAATGGACCAATTAAGAAAGAAATGGAATATTGAAGATCAACAATGGGGAAGATGGAGTTAATTGGTATGGCATTAAAGCTTAATGATCTTGCAAATATAAAATGAAGATTTCTTAAATGGGGTTTTTAATATAGAAATTTATAATTTACTAACTATAATTTTAAAAATGCATTATTTTAGATGGTAAATTCGCTTGAGAACAATGTGTACATTTCGTTCAACTCAATTTTATGGGATGGCATTAAAATATTTTAGAGATCTTAAAAATTATTTAAAATAATAATTTTGGTAACATCTACATTACATCACATCACATTACATTAATTGGTAAATTAAAATATTTAATCCAATTATCATAAATTAAATTAAATTAAATAAAGGTATCACTGATATTTTAATATTAAGTTGATTGCAGAAAATCCCAATAAGAAAATTATATTTAGGACATTACCCCCGAAGTATTAAGTAACACATACACACATGGTCTTTTATTATTATAAATATTTTTTTTTCGATTCCCTAACGCAATAAAATAAATAAATAAATAAATGAAATAGTAAAAAGTATATTGTGGGGAAGAAACCGAACTACACCAATTTTTTAAATTTGACGAAGTTCAAAGGCGGTAAGACGAAATACACGTTTTTTCTGTACCCTACGTAACAAGTACAGTATATAAATATTATTATTAAAATTTTTTATTTCATTCATATTTGTACATACAGTTAACCAATTAAAAATAACTGATAACA
Source organism: Diversispora epigaea (assembly GCA_003547095.1). NCBI lineage: Eukaryota > Fungi > Glomeromycota > Glomeromycetes > Diversisporales > Diversisporaceae > Diversispora > Diversispora epigaea. The sequence continues at coordinate 46,124 of PQFF01000300.1, read as the reverse complement.
AAATTTACGTTGAACAAGTTATTTACCATAAAAGTAAACTGAAAATTTTACAAATTGTTAATAATTTTGGATGTGTATAATTTTCGGATGCAATTTGTGTAAGTTTTGATAGATAATGTAATTAAATCTGGAGATATTCTTTTAAAGATTCGTCATGAGAACAATTTTATGCAATAAAAATAACTTATTAGAAAATTTTATATAAAGTTTAATTTTAAACACAAAAAAATCCAGTATACAGTACAGTACGAAGTTTTCATATACAAAAGTTCTTTATGAGAGATTATCAGAGAATCATTCGACATGCCAATTATAGTTAGGATAAAAATTTATACTTAGAAATGTGGTGTTCGCTCGCAAAAAACCTTAAATATCAAATCAACTTCGTAGATAAAGAAATTTCCTTTTTAATTTTAATGAATTATTTTAATGTAAATGTATTAAGCATATTTCATATTTTTGATAATTGTTTTTTTAAGAACAGTTCAAAATATAAATACATCTCATAATAAATGCTGTATACAAATATTATACATTATCTCGCGTTTGGTTATTTTTATTTTCCACGTGGAGTTAAAATGTATGACGAATAGTGCATACTTAGCAATCTTAATGATCATTTCAGGTATATATCTGATTTATAATGCATAAAATATATATGGAAATTGGAAAATTAATTAAAGTTAACAGTAAATTTTAATTTGGATATTTTATCGTTATCAAAGTGCGGAGTAACCCGTTGAATACCGAATTGTTTACATGTTACAATAACCACGAGTATGTGTATTGTATTCATATTCATGTTTATTATTTAATCAAGATTGAAAATTATTCCATCTTTGAAAAGATCTTAACTCAGAGAAATTTGATTTGCAATTCATAAAATTACTTGTTTTAGACGTGAAATAAACCGATAAAATTTTAACCGTTTGGAATTTCTTTGTTCATTCCCACCTACCTAAACTAATTTTTTGTATCGCCGACCTTTGAATTATTGCATGTTTAATTAAATAGGCAATTAATATATCAGGATTTTTCGATTATCTTTAGATTATTAGATAATTCTGATTTGGATAGTTTGATATAGATAATAAATGATTTTTTCAATCGTCATATTAACTAATCAAATTACAAACCGAGCTATACTCTATACTATACCTAATGTAAACTTTACTACACTTTTCTCTTGACTACAACTAAGCTAAGCTAATTGAATTCATACAAATATATATTCAAGTATATATTCAAGTATATATTCAAGTATATATTCAAATAATCAAAAGCAAAAGCAAAAGCAAAAGTAAAATATAATATAATATAATATAATACATAATTTACAAATTCATTTTCAAAATTTGAATCATTTAAAGATCTGAATAATTAAGAAGTCTACTGGTATAAATTGTGATTTATGATTAAGTGAAATTGTTGTTGTTTTTGACAGATTTGCTGAAAATTCTCCAGCTTTTTTTTGATTTGAATCATAATTTCGCTATTATTAATATTATCATTTCTTTATAATCACTTAAATATTTATCCACCTCTTCATACTATCCTTTAAAAATGAATCGTAATCTAAAAATAATGTATTTTTTAAAATTATAATTAATAAATTATATATGCACCTAAGTTTGCACATTAATTTTGAAATAATATTACCTCATTTAAAAAATCTTCATTTATATCTATCTACATTACCATCAAAAATTTTCACTATCACTTTACATTGATTCCTTCTTTTCGTTCCTTATTTAGTTGAGCATCCTGAATAATTTATCTATCGTGTCATTTCCATTTATCAAAATTATTTTTAAAATGTGTTAAATTGCATGGTTTGCACATCAATTCCAGTTGTTTTTTTCTTGATTATATTCCTTACATAAAAGACCATTTTGTTCGCTCAACTACAAAATGTGAAATAAAAAATTTTAATTATGTTTAATGTTAATATGAATTTTGATTGTCAGCAATCTTTGCTATATAAAGTAAAAATTTACTATATATTTACAGTAGAGTAGATTATCTGGAATTTTTTTTTCACTTTGCTTAATTTTAAATCAATTTTGATAAATTTTCACTAAGTTTTTAAATTAATGTTGATAATTTCTTAATTTTTTTTTTTATTTCAATTCCTTATTAAATAAATGCAGTTAATTCACTTTAAAAAAATGTCCCATTTTCGCAATATATTAAACTTTAAACTTTATTGGCATGCATATTAAATTGTTTATTAGTACTATTTATAAATATATTTATATTATATAAAAAAATAATATTATATAAATATTTATTAAAGAAATTTTTGAGCTAAATAGTGTAACACTCCAAAATTATTTAAATTGAAATCTGATACATGTGATTTAGGTAACAGAATGAATATTTACAAAATTAATTGCTAAATCTCAAAATTTTATTAAAATTATTTTCTAAGATACCCATAATCTAATATTACCATTACTAATAAATTATATTTTTACTAACAATCTTGTGTATTAATACAAAAAAACTTTACCTCGTCAAAGTATTTTTTATTTATGCCTGCAACTATCGAATTTAATACCACTTTACATTAACTACCTCTCATCAAATTGTTTCTTTCAAAATCCAATTCATCGGTTGGTCATAGCATAAAAAATAGTACGGAAACCACCTTTCGTTATCCATTCGATTAAACGATTATAGGCTTAGTTGAGGATTCTAAATAAATTTATCTATCATCTCATTTTCACTTGTTCATTTATCAAAATCATTTTTAATCGTGCTGAATAGTTGGCACAATACATATTGTTTTTCTCAATTTATGTTGTGAGATAATGGTTTTATGAATGTTTAATTCGCGTGAAATTTTTGTTATTATTATTAAATATTCAAATTTATTAGTGCAATTTAAAAGAATCATTGCCATTTAATATAATATTTATTGATCTTCATTAACTTTCGATCTTCTTATTGCCACGTTCTTTAATTAAAGGATTTTTATTTTGTTTCATGATTAAATTTTAATTTAATTTTTACAGATAGTTACCATAATAACATATAATTGCATATAAATATATATATATCACGCACGTGTGACACTATTTATTTCTTTCTTTGGTTAGAAATTATAATAATAATATTGGAGCATATAATTATTCTAATAAATTATATTTTTTTTAACAATATTAACACTAAGAATAATAGTCAGCACATACGCATATTATAAATGAATGCCTTATCTTGCGTATACATAGAGATCGACATATATTGTGTGGGAATATAAAAAAAAATCTTGAGTTCTCGTGATTTGATGTTATACTGTTATTATATAATGAAGAATTCTCATTGGTTTGTTCATAGAGATAAACCTATTAAGGTAATGCAATGAAAATTAAAACTAATAAATTGATTGTATGATGAATTTTGACTATATATGTGTATTACATTAAATTTATGATAGATATTAAATTCGACACTAAACGAAGAAATTGAAATAACGTCACACAAAGATATTTACTTTTAGTTTTTTTTTTTGGAAATTTACTTTGTTGATTGTTTAATCTCGTTAACCTCGTTAACCCTCGTTAACCTAACAAATAAAATTTATTAGATAAAGTAATAATAATTTAGTTACCACTGACATTCAATTAAATGAATTAAATGAATTAAAAGTCAGTACTGCAAGAAAAAAAAAATATAATAAATGCCAGTACCGCAAGATATATTAAATGAAAGAACGAAAAATATTCACGTGTAACCGGACTGTGAATCTTATCATCGGTGTTTTCCAGTGAGAAGCATTATTTACATAATTCAGATAGACTTTTTTATGCATGTACAGATTGCATGTTCAACTGTGACATGACATAAATAAAAGATAACATGGATATAAATAAATATAATATAAATGTAAATAAATTTAATTTTTATCTATAAAAAAAAATTTTTTTTTGGATACCATCTTTTTATTTATATTGATAATAATATAATAATATAATTCTTTCTTTCTATTTATTTATTTTTATACCAAGTTGATCTAATTACTACTAACCTAATAAAATACAACCATTTATACAAAAATTTAAATATAAAAAGACTTAAATCTTCTCTTCTTCGATTTTCACTACTCAGTGTAGCAAAAGAAAAAAAAGAAAAAAATTAATGAACAAAATCTTTTATTTATTTTTTGTATTATAACTTCTGTTACTTCGTTCACAGTGTCAGCATTTACATGCTTGTTGTTGTTTGTTTTTGTATTCACGATAAAAAATAATAATTAAACGATTTATTTTACGTCTGAATACTTCTTTTACTTCAAAGAATTTGTATATAAACCAAGTTTATCTCCTTTCCTGAATTTCGTTTCCCCCCGAAAAAAAAATTTAAATATTCCAATTACTTTATTAGATAAACTTAACTTTTTGAAATCTAATTAAAATAAATGAATTCGAACGAAACTACGACGATAGAGGAACCTGCACCCCTTCCTTCTGGGGATATCGCTTGGCTTTTAGCTTCTACAGCCTTAGTATGGCTTATGATTCCAGGCGTAGGTTATTTCTATAGTGGTATGGCTAGAAGTAAAAATGCCTTATCACTTATTATGCTTAGTGTCATGTCTGTAGCTGTTGTATCTTTTCAGGTAAATTATTTCTTCCTCCCCCCCCCCCCCCCTTC
>PQFF01000300.1:8234-32854 GCA_003547095.1 Diversispora epigaea | reverse complement strand
TATTTTATTAGTAAAATTTCAATTTTCAAGAGTTAATTTCTCCATAACCACTGATCCAATTGTTATGAAATTTGGTATACCCGTTCTCCTTGGGAAGGACAATCAACCCTATGATCACTTTTGTTGTGACTATTCTGTATAAAATTTTATTCACAATTGAAATTTTATTAAGTGACAATTCACCATGTTGATCACCTATTTCCGAAAAATTGGCATTATTAATTTGATATCAAACAGTTCTCAAAAATCTCCAAATCTCAAAGATTAAAATGAGTATAGGAACTATTATTCCAAAATCGATGGTTTGCGACATAGAATTTTTTAAAAACAAAATTTTAGGTGTTGCAGTACATTCGTGAGTCACTGTATAAGAAAAATAGAAACCAAACTGTCGTGTGTCTTTGGACATAGCACGTTAAACTCCTAAAAGAACCGTAAAATGTATCGGGTTGATCGTGAACGAACCGTAGCGATTGACCCCGATAACAACATCAATCACTAATAAAAATCAAAATTTGCCTTAACTCAACTCCAATTTTTCTCAATTTTAATTGTGTCTGACTCAATTCAATAGTTTTGACGACATGTATAGTAAATATTACATTTATGTTAAAGGTATTTGAAGATTATTGGAGTGAAATACTTCGAAGGCTTACATTTAAAAAAATTTACTAATGTATTGATTAGAAGATTTCAATATACATAAGATATTGGAACTTCTAATTCTTTCAATGAAACTTTCAATTCCAATAAAATTTCATTAGAAGTATATTATAAACATCACTATGAATTATGTAACATTGTTACCAAATAGAATTATTATAGTAAAAATATATAATTATTATATTATTTAATTCTGTATTTTAACAGAAATTATTGTTTAACAAATAAGAATATGAGTATTAATATAATAATTTATTAATAACGATTAATAATAATTAGTAATATTTATTAATATGTAAATAGTTTTAGTCACATAAAAATTAAATAATACAAGTTACATATTCATGTGATATATATAATTATACAAATATTCTATTATTATCAATTATTATTAATTAATATTATTAGTATTAATTATTAATATGGTTAAAAATCCATTTATTGGTTATAAATTAGTTACTAAAATTATACAAAATCCTAATCTTACATGCCAATTTTTAATGTATAGAAAATTCGAAAACTACTTTCTCTATTATTTGAAAATTGAAATTTTATTAATTTTATTTGATTTTTATACTATCTTATACTTTTAATTTTAAATATAATATTTATATGTTAATAAAAATATTTGTATCTAATAAAGTTGAATTCATATTATAAGTAAATTCTAATAAAAATAATTATTATATGTAGTAAATATTTATTAAATAATTAAATAATAAAACATTTATTAATTAATACCTGTAATTTTATCTGCCAATTCTCTATCTATGTCATTATTTTCTTTAATAATTTCTACTTGATCAAGTTATATGTGTTGCCCAAATCCCAAATAATTTGGGATTTGGGACGTCAAAATGCACAAATTACTAGTATTTGAGATTTGGGATTTGGGATTTCGGCAAAAAATACTAATTGTAATTTGGGATTTGGGATTTGGGATTTGGAATTTCGGCATTTGGGATTTCGGCATTTGGATTTTGAATTTGGGTGGCAGGTATAGATCAAGTAAATTATTATCTTCAGAAAATAAAACATACATTTGATCAAATTTATTTTCAATATTCATTTTTAACTGCTCATTGAATAAATAAGTTAACTCATCAATAGATGCTGAAAGATAATCAAAGCAATATTGACATTTAAGTCCAATTCTATCAAAACATTCCTCATGGTATGCATACCCTATACATGTCGTCAAAACTAATTTGGTCTTGACTCAACTCTTAAAATTTCAATTTTTAATTGCGTCTAACTCAACTAATTGCGTCAACTACTAGTAAAAATCAAAATTTGCTTTAACTCAACTCCAATTTTTCTCAATTTTAATTGCGTCTGACTTAATTTAATAGTTTTAACGACATGTATAGTATACCCACAAATAAGTACAGTACTATTTATATTGAAAATAAAATTACAATTTTCATAATCCCAAAATTTGTTCTGATTTGGTAAATAAAAAAAATAATAACCTAATAATATTACTCCAAAAGGAAATCTTTTAGAAAGTGATAAAAAATAATAATATAATTTTTTTATTCTTGCACCTTCTATTTTTTTTTCAACTTTTTCACAATTAATCTAAAGTTTTTTAAAAAATTGTAAAAGAAATATAGCAATCCGTTTTGTTATTAAATCTAGATTTTTTTTTATATAAAGATATGAAAGTTGTCGCAGATGTACTTTCATACTTCCCACTTACGGTTCTTTTAAGGAGTTTATAGTCCTTCTTGTTAAGTACAAGACTTTTAGTTTGGTTATTTCTTTATTTTTAAAAAGCACCAGTTAGTTTTTAGTTAAAACTAACAAACTAATTATTCTTCCAAATCATTATAACTTTGTTACTTCCATTAATAACTTTATTATTAACAATTACTTTTATTAATAATTTCATATATTAATAATTTCCTTTATTAATAATAAATCACTTTTAGAACTTTCTTTATTCAAGAACTTTCTTTATAACAAATTTCCTTATAATTTATACTTTAGTTACTTCCTTATTTTATTAAAGATTAAATTTTAATACTTTCTTTAATAAATAATTTTAATAAACATTATTTCAAATAAATACGATAATTAATCACTTTAATTATTTTATTTAATATTTATTAATATTTTATTTAATGGTTACTTCCTAATAATATACATTAGTAATTTTTATATAACGTTATATAATGTTCTATGGACGGAATGTTCGTATTGTGTTCTAGAACGACACCTACGTACTAGAACGTAATGTTCTAGTACGTTATAAATATGTATCGTTTATACTATATATGTCGTCAAAACTAATTTGGCCTTGACTCAACTCTTAAAATTTCAATTTTTAATTGCGTCTGACTCAACTAATTGCGTCAATCACTAATAAAAATCAGAATTTGCCTTGACTTAACTCCAATTTTTCTCAATTTTAATTGCGTCTGACTCAATTCAATATTTTTGACGACATGTATAGTTTATACTACGTTTAATGAACGGTGTATATATAACGTTATATATCGCCGTTTTAGAACGTATAGTGAACGTTTCATATTAATAACGTTGTATATCAATGTTTATTATCGTTAATCAGAAATGTTTGTTTTTACGTGATATATAATGATATTTAAAGCATCGTTTAATAACATAGACGAACAGAACGTATTTATTGTGATCTAGAATGTCAGATTAATTGCTTTAATGTTTATTTGCATTTTTTTTATTAAATTTATCGTTAAATAATGTTTTTTAATTTAATTTATTCGTTTTTTTCAAAAATTATACTTTTTTTGAATATAAAATTTAATTTCAATCTTTATTATTTTCTTTTATTAATTATTATTTTACTTTTATTATAATTATTACATGAAATATATAAAAAAATATTATTTCGTTATGAATTTTTTAAAATATTAAAGTAATAAACATCATTTTTCATTCCATATCGCTTTCATCTATATTGTATTCATTCAAATTTATATCATTTTCTTCATTAGAGTCAATATAAATTATGTCATCATCTTCATTGTCTTCATTTATATTGTCATTGTTATCCTTTTTGAATTCTGAGGCGGATCCTGAGGATGATTCTGATTCTGATGATGAAATATAGATATTTCCATTTTCGATTTTATCCTAAATTATAACGATATTTAACGTTTTTTTTTGTTTTTCTGGTGTCTTCAATAAATTAATATCTAAATAAAACTTACTATATATTTTCTGATTTTTGATTTCATGATTATGTCTTTTATTTGTATACCTCCATTATCGGGATCAAGAGTTATTTCAATTACTCCTATGGCAAACGCAAGGAGGTATTTTGTTTTCTTAGCGGAATTTGTAAAAGCTTTTTGTAATATTCTATTACACCATGTTAGTTTTTCATCGTCATTATCTTCATTTATCATTTTATGTAATTTTTTGAATGCTTTTCTAACTTTTTTTTTTTTTTCAATCTATTATTTCTTTTTCCGTCGCGCTGGTATTAATACTTGGTAATGAATCTTCGCCAAAGGTAGAAAATATTGACGATTTAATTTTGGCAACTATATTGTCTCTCTTTGATCGAAGTTTCAATAGCAACTATATTATAAAACGTTATTTAACATCATTTTTTATTAAATGTCATTTAATATAAAGTAAATTATTAATTAAATTATATACCTTACTATGAATACTTTTTTCAAAATACAAATTCTATCTTTTTTCCGAATATTTTGCAAGAAATCTGGGATTGGTCGAATTTATGTAGTTCTTTGTTTCTTTTTTTAATTTTTCTGAGTCTGGATACATATCCGTTTCTATAAATGGTTCCGATATAATATTGGCTATCTCCTGTAAAAAATATTTATAATTAATTTTTATTTATATATATAGAAAATAAAGTATAACAAAATTCTTACATTTAAATATAATTCTTCCGATTTCTTCTGTTCTTTCGAATTATTTGAATCATTTCCATTTTTTTTTATTTCGGTAATATCTTTTTTTTATTTCAGTTATGTCTTTTTTTATTTCAAGTAGTGTATTCATTATTTTTTGATTCGTTTTTTCATCTAAATTGTAGAAATTCAACATTAATTATCTTATAATATATTTAATTATTTTCAAAACCAATATATAACGTTTATTACCCCCAAATTTATTAGTTTGCTTTTTTTTGTTAGCTTCATCCAATGAAGATGATGATTGGGATTTTCTTTTGAAAATTGAAAAAAATGCGGATTGAGTTGATGCAGTAGGAGTTGATGCAGTAGGAGTTGATACAGTAGGAGTTGATTCAGTATGAGTTGATGCGGTAGTAGTCGATGCAGTAGTAGTTAATGCAGTAGTAGTTGATACAGTAATAGTTGATGCAGTAGTAATTGATGTAGTAGGAGTTGATGCAGTTGGAGTCGATGCAGTTGGACACTGGTCGAAATATGGAATATCGGGCACCCGATTGACGGTGTAGTCGTCCCGAAGTTCGGGCACCTATCGGGTACATATCGGGTATCTATCGGGCATCTATCGGGCACCGATATTTTGTCATTTTTTTCAAATTATTTATTTTTTATCGGGTATAGTATATTATTGTATATCGGACACAGTATATTTCTGTATATTGGGCACCTATCATCTATATATCGGGTATAGTATGTTGCTGAATATCGGGCACAGTATATCTCTATATATCGGGGGCTTTTTTTCTTCGATCGGGTACCTATTGGTGCCTTTTATTTTATATATATATATTTTTCACTTTTTTATTCCTGAAATAATCACATTTTTTAGTTTATTATAAAAAATAATAAAATGAAATACATTATTTATTAATAAAAAATATAAAATGAAATATATTTTAATTATACTATATAAAATGTTCATATTTATTAATAAAAAATATAAATGAAATATATTATATATACTATATAAAACATTATCAATTGTACTATATAAAATGTTCATATTTAAATCTATCTAATTATTTTTTTTTATTTTTTTTAGATTTTTTATTTTTTTTTTCTTTTTCCTTTCCTTTCCCTTTTCTTTTTCTTTTTCTACTACTTGTTCCTACTTCCTCATTATTATCATTATTTTCTTCCNATGAAATATATAAAAAAATATTATTTCGTTATGAATTTTTTAAAATATTAAAGTAATAAACATCATTTTTCATTCCATATCGCTTTCATCTATATTGTATTCATTCAAATTTATATCATTTTCTTCATTAGAGTCAATATAAATTATGTCATCATCTTCATTGTCTTCATTTATATTGTCATTGTTATCCTTTTTGAATTCTGAGGCGGATCCTGAGGATGATTCTGATTCTGATGATGAAATATAGATATTTCCATTTTCGATTTTATCCTAAATTATAACGATATTTAACGTTTTTTTTTGTTTTTCTGGTGTCTTCAATAAATTAATATCTAAATAAAACTTACTATATATTTTCTGATTTTTGATTTCATGATTATGTCTTTTATTTGTATACCTCCATTATCGGGATCAAGAGTTATTTCAATTACTCCTATGGCAAACGCAAGGAGGTATTTTGTTTTCTTAGCGGAATTTGTAAAAGCTTTTTGTAATATTCTATTACACCATGTTAGTTTTTCATCGTCATTATCTTCATTTATCATTTTATGTAATTTTTTGAATGCTTTTCTAACTTTTTTTTTTTTTTCAATCTATTATTTCTTTTTCCGTCGCGCTGGTATTAATACTTGGTAATGAATCTTCGCCAAAGGTAGAAAATATTGACGATTTAATTTTGGCAACTATATTGTCTCTCTTTGATCGAAGTTTCAATAGCAACTATATTATAAAACGTTATTTAACATCATTTTTTATTAAATGTCATTTAATATAAAGTAAATTATTAATTAAATTATATACCTTACTATGAATACTTTTTTCAAAATACAAATTCTATCTTTTTTCCGAATATTTTGCAAGAAATCTGGGATTGGTCGAATTTATGTAGTTCTTTGTTTCTTTTTTTAATTTTTCTGAGTCTGGATACATATCCGTTTCTATAAATGGTTCCGATATAATATTGGCTATCTCCTGTAAAAAATATTTATAATTAATTTTTATTTATATATATAGAAAATAAAGTATAACAAAATTCTTACATTTAAATATAATTCTTCCGATTTCTTCTGTTCTTTCGAATTATTTGAATCATTTCCATTTTTTTTTATTTCGGTAATATCTTTTTTTTATTTCAGTTATGTCTTTTTTTATTTCAAGTAGTGTATTCATTATTTTTTGATTCGTTTTTTCATCTAAATTGTAGAAATTCAACATTAATTATCTTATAATATATTTAATTATTTTCAAAACCAATATATAACGTTTATTACCCCCAAATTTATTAGTTTGCTTTTTTTTGTTAGCTTCATCCAATGAAGATGATGATTGGGATTTTCTTTTGAAAATTGAAAAAAATGCGGATTGAGTTGATGCAGTAGGAGTTGATGCAGTAGGAGTTGATACAGTAGGAGTTGATTCAGTATGAGTTGATGCGGTAGTAGTCGATGCAGTAGTAGTTAATGCAGTAGTAGTTGATACAGTAATAGTTGATGCAGTAGTAATTGATGTAGTAGGAGTTGATGCAGTTGGAGTCGATGCAGTTGGACACTGGTCGAAATATGGAATATCGGGCACCCGATTGACGGTGTAGTCGTCCCGAAGTTCGGGCACCTATCGGGTACATATCGGGTATCTATCGGGCATCTATCGGGCACCGATATTTTGTCATTTTTTTCAAATTATTTATTTTTTATCGGGTATAGTATATTATTGTATATCGGACACAGTATATTTCTGTATATTGGGCACCTATCATCTATATATCGGGTATAGTATGTTGCTGAATATCGGGCACAGTATATCTCTATATATCGGGGGCTTTTTTTCTTCGATCGGGTACCTATNCTCTTTGATCGAAGTTTCAATAGCAACTATATTATAAAACGTTATTTAACATCATTTTTTATTAAATGTCATTTAATATAAAGTAAATTATTAATTAAATTATATACCTTACTATGAATACTTTTTTCAAAATACAAATTCTATCTTTTTTCCGAATATTTTGCAAGAAATCTGGGATTGGTCGAATTTATGTAGTTCTTTGTTTCTTTTTTTAATTTTTCTGAGTCTGGATACATATCCGTTTCTATAAATGGTTCCGATATAATATTGGCTATCTCCTGTAAAAAATATTTATAATTAATTTTTATTTATATATATAGAAAATAAAGTATAACAAAATTCTTACATTTAAATATAATTCTTCCGATTTCTTCTGTTCTTTCGAATTATTTGAATCATTTCCATTTTTTTTTATTTCGGTAATATCTTTTTTTTATTTCAGTTATGTCTTTTTTTATTTCAAGTAGTGTATTCATTATTTTTTGATTCGTTTTTTCATCTAAATTGTAGAAATTCAACATTAATTATCTTATAATATATTTAATTATTTTCAAAACCAATATATAACGTTTATTACCCCCAAATTTATTAGTTTGCTTTTTTTTGTTAGCTTCATCCAATGAAGATGATGATTGGGATTTTCTTTTGAAAATTGAAAAAAATGCGGATTGAGTTGATGCAGTAGGAGTTGATACAGTAGGAGTTGATTCAGTATGAGTTGATGCGGTAGTAGTCGATGCAGTAGTAGTTAATGCAGTAGTAGTTGATACAGTAATAGTTGATGCAGTAGTAATTGATGTAGTAGGAGTTGATGCAGTTGGAGTCGATGCAGTTGGACACTGGTCGAAATATGGAATATCGGGCACCCGATTGACGGTGTAGTCGTCCCGAAGTTCGGGCACCTATCGGGTACATATCGGGTATCTATCGGGCATCTATCGGGCACCGATATTTTGTCATTTTTTTCAAATTATTTATTTTTTATCGGGTATAGTATATTATTGTATATCGGACACAGTATATTTCTGTATATTGGGCACCTATCATCTATATATCGGGTATAGTATGTTGCTGAATATCGGGCACAGTATATCTCTATATATCGGGGGCTTTTTTTCTTCGATCGGGTACCTATTGGTGCCTTTTATTTTATATATATATATTTTTCACTTTTTTATTCCTGAAATAATCACATTTTTTAGTTTATTATAAAAAATAATAAAATGAAATACATTATTTATTAATAAAAAATATAAAATGAAATATATTTTAATTATACTATATAAAATGTTCATATTTATTAATAAAAAATATAAATGAAATATATTATATATACTATATAAAACATTATCAATTGTACTATATAAAATGTTCATATTTAAATCTATCTAATTATTTTTTTTTATTTTTTTTAGATTTTTTATTTTTTTTTTCTTTTTCCTTTCCTTTCCCTTTTCTTTTTCTTTTTCTACTACTTGTTCCTACTTCCTCATTATTATCATTATTTTCTTCCTCATTATTATCATTATCTTCTTCGTCCGGATCATAAATTGGGATATCTCTGTTAACCCAATTCAAGTGTTCAAGCGCCTCCCTACTCAGTGTCCAAATTGGAGCACTTTTCGGAATTTCGGCCTCTGTTTTGTTTTGTTTATGGCGTTCGGATCTGATTCTAGCCTTTTGTGCTTTTTGTATATTTGCTGATCTACACACAATATCAATCGCTGGATCGATTCTTTTGTGTAATAATTTTTTTAACTATAAAATATAATTTATTAATATCATGCCCGATAGGTATAAAAATATATTAATTTGATCACTTACCGATTCAGATCTCCACCATTTATCCTTAATATAAATCGATGTCATTTTTTGTCTCGTTGAGGTGATAGAAGTGGCTGCTGTAGTTATACCTGCCACCCAAATTCAAAACCCAAATGCCGAAATCCCAAATGCCAAAATCCCAAATCCCAAATCCCAAATTATAATTAGTATTTTTTGCCGAAATCCCAAATCCCAAATCCCAAATACTAGTAATTTGTGCATTTTGGCGTCCCAAATCCCAAATTATTTGGGATTTGGACAACACGTATAGCTGTAGTACCTCTACTTCTATTACTGCTATTACTATTACTATTATTATTATTATCATCATCGTAATCATTATTAAGATTATTATCATTATCATTATTATTATCGTTATTACGATTATTATCGTCATCGTTATTACGATTATCATTATCGCGATTATTACTATTATAATCATTATTATTATTATTATTATTATTATCGTTATTATTATTATCGTTATTATTATTATCATTATTATTATTATCGTTATTATTATCGTTATTATTATTATTATCATCGTTATTATTATTATTATTGTCATCATCAACATCTATTATACCAAACGCATCTCCAAATGAACCTTGTTTTATAAATTTAATAATTGATTTAGTTACAAATTAAAATAATAATAAATATAATTTATAAATATAGTACCTTCACCATATTCGTATTCTTCGTCTGTCATTTCCCACTCTTCAGAGTGGTATTCAGTTTCATTTAATATTTTTTTGACCTCCTTTCGAGGATACAAGGTCAATTTTTCGTCACCTCCTTGAAACAGGTATTCTGCTGCCCTGTTTCTCAGTTTCTTCTTCTATTTAAAATAAAATTATATCAATACTATACTTGATAGCTATATTATATATTATTATAAAAATCCTACCTTTTGCATGTCAGTATTCTTTCTCAGTTTCCTTAATTCTATTTTTCTATTTCCTTTTACTATAGTTCTATGTATTCGATGCCTAGTTTCCCACCTAGTATGNTTATTTTTTCTAATTTTACTAATTTTTTTACTACTTTCATCAATTTTTTTGTTTTTACTTAGCATTTTTGTAAAAATTTTTCCAATTGTTTCGTAATCTATTAAATATAATTAATATATTAGTTATAATTATAATTATTATTTTATAAATAGACAATTAATTAATTAATTAATTTACTTTTTTTTGATAATTTGTTGTGTGTTTTCTTTTTTAGTGCCTTGATAGGACGAAAAGAATACGTTACTTTTTTTGATTTCGTCATTTTTTTTATAAAAAAATAATTTTTTAAAAAAGAAAGAAAGGGAAAGAGTAGTTTTTTATATATTGTATTTTTCGGGCAAATGAATCAATTATTGCATCATGAAAAAGTAAAGTTATTAATCATTATATCATATTTTTTGATATCGGACATATTATATATGAGGTAATTAAGAAGTAATATTTCATATTACTTACGTGATATTCTTGTTTATGACGCGTTATTTCGTATGTAGCTGAAATGTAAAAGTTTAGAAATATATGTAATATATATAATATATATTTATAAATATACTTAAAAACAAAGTATTTTGATTTTTTAGAACTTTACCTTTTCCCTTAGATTTAAAGATTTTTAAAGCTAAATCAGTTACTTATATCTGAAAACGCGAAATTAAAAAAAAATGAAATATCACTTATCGGGGTCATATCAATATTATGAATAATATATTGTTAACATTATATATATTTTAAAGAAACGAATAAAAAAATCACTTATCGGGGTCCTGGTGTTATATATCAATATTAAGAATAATATAGTATTATCAACATTATAAAAATTATGGTTTTAAATGACCAGTGTGGTCTCATCTTTATTCAGGTACTTATAATATACATTACAAAAGAGTAACTTAAACTACAAATACACAAAGGAATAAAAACTAACTAGCTAAGGGAAATCCCCGCACGGTTTGACCAGCCACCGTAGAACATGTCAACATGATTCTATTTAATAAGATTTTACCCTATTAAAGTCAATTTACAAAAAAAAGAACTTTTTTGAGAGGAAAACAAGATCATATAAAAACCTCTACAGGACATTTTTTACCAACTAACTACTTCCTCACCCTCCTACTAATATAACACCCAAAAACACAACACTAACCAACTAACACCCCTCAACAACTAATTCACATTACTTCCTCCTACACCTATCACCGTAGGCCATCTTACTAACTCAACTATAACTCCCAATTATCATTATAGAAAATAGCTTTTTACTTTTACAACTACCAAGTGTGGTTTTCACGGATATACTCTTTTTTTGAAATATGGCTATCTCCCTATCTTACAGGTTAGACAAACGTCCCCTATTCCCAGCCTCCATTAGCCCCAGACTTTAAAATCCCTTTCGAGAAATGCCACTCTTAAGCGGCTCCTGAAGGGTAACAGGTAACCATATCTCTACCATAACTCTTTTAATGCTCACACTTTCGCTAATCCCCTCACACCATGCGCTCGCCTAGCATATAGAGCTCGTACAGGACCGTTAAGTTTTACACCTGCCTCAATTTGGTATAGAGCTCCTTTCGGAATCCTCCCACCGACGCCCGTACAGCAAGGAATCTACCTCACTGATTATTCGATAAGGCAATATAAAAAGCAAATTACACATTCCTATAATAGTAATTCAACACCCCCCCTTCAACTTACATCTCACACCCCCGTCCTCCCACAATTCATCACATCACACACCGTTACCACCATTCTACCCCTTAGTACCAACGTACCACCACTAGAATTAATCTAACCACTAATCACCCTACCTAACGAATTTATAGAATAAAATTATTTATCTATTCTTATCATGACCCAATACTAACGCTTGTTAAACCTTTAACAATAAACCAATCGTGACATAAAACTTCAATTTGTCGACCTAACACCTATATAGAATTTCATTCATGCACTATTGTTTATCACAATCCTAATGCTCGTGCGCAAAAGGAAATTATGATTATCAGCTATGCGTCTCTATGCCACCGCAGGCACCAATCAACATAGGACAATAACGCCAAGAATTTTAGCCTAACGATAACTCCATGGATTCCCCCGGAAGATTTTACGGCCCCAAGGACGTATTCGACGAAGAGACCTTTAATAATATATTGCGCAATACGACTAGTTTTCTCTTCTAACTCCTGACTTGGGGAATCTAACCCTCACTATTGTATCTCACACAACGGCAATACGCAAGCTCAGTTTTTCATGTCGTTAGTGAGTAAACCTTGTGTTTATGCCCAGCTCGAAAGGGGATATCGTCACCAAGGAATACCGCCCGAAAATAAAGAGACCAAAGTGCTTCCATAAGCATATTAGTTCACATGTAACCAAGAAGCTTCTACTCCTGACTTGGGGAATCTAACCCTCACTATTACGCATTTATCTTTCTTTTGTAACTACATAAAAGCTCAGTTTTTCATGACGTTTCAGCAACTCGTTACGACAGTTCGCCAACAAAACTTACTCGCGCTTTGTTAAGCTAAGGAGATAAATAAGATTATGAGGAGATGACTTGCATGGTTATTGAAGAGAAAAGAATGAAAAATAGCTATTTTAGCATAATTATTATATAAACAATTAGCGAACACTATGTTGGAAACATCTTCAAAAAATGGTAAAAAATGATTAGTGGAAAGAGTTTTTCCATTATAAAAATTATGGTATATGTATAGTATAGTATTGTTAACATTATATGTATTTTAAAGAAATGAATAGAAATGGGCCGCAAGGAGATGTTATACATATTAAAGAGAAAGAGATGGTATTAATAATAATGAAAAATAATGAAAAATAGGTATTTGTTTACTTATATGCAGATCAGAGAAGTAATGTGTAATATATTAATTTTAATATAATAATATAAATTATTTAGTACTATTGTTATATTAATAAATATAAATCATTACTATATATACTATATATAACTATGAATATAAAATTTACTATAAAAAAATGCATTAACTAAATAAAATTTCTCTAATTTTAAGACGACGCGTATCATCTAAGGATAGAAGGCTCAATTGATATCAAGGCTGGCTCAATAATTGTGCCTTTGGCTAATTAATTTTGCGCCAGCTAAATTCTGGCTAAATTCTGGCTCAAAGGCTAATTAAATTGCGCCGGCTAAATTCTGGCTCAAAGGCTAATTAATTTTTTTCTGGCTAAATTCAGGCGCAATTTCTGATTGGCTGGCGCAATTTTGGTCACGTGACAAAAGGTTGATCAAATAAAATTATTAATTAATTTTACCAATATTGATATTTTAATATATTGTCCGCTATTACCAATATGTTCCTTGCTGGAAGAGTATCTGATGGGTTTGTTCACATATATGGGTAGTAGAGTATTATAAATTTTAAAATGGTCTCGTGGGCACGGAAAAGGAAATAATAGTGGGGTGGAACGTTGTTGTTCTTTAGGGGTCGCAGGGGAAGGAGGTGTCTTTCAAATTTTTGTGTGGTGGAGGATGTTGTTCCTNATCTTGTAGCTAAGAACCAGATCTTTCGATCTGTCATAGAAATATTATAGTAGAAAATCGCTCCTAGTTATGTAAAATTGATTTGAAATTAAAGCTAAAATTAATTATTTTTAAAAATTTAAAAATAATTATTTAATAAATTTTATAATTGCGTTAGCCAATCAGAATTGCGCCATTATTTAGCCTTTGCGCCAGAATTTAGCCATTGCGCCTGATTGCGCCATGGCTAAATTCCAGGCTCAATTGGCTAAATTAAATCTGGCTAAATTCCTGGCTCAATTCGTATTGCGCCTACCATCCCTAGTATCATCTTTATGCGAATTTTAAAGACGCGTATCATCTGTAAATAATTTTTGCGCATTATANAAGGCTGGCTCAATAATTGTGCCTTTGGCTAATTAATTTTGCGCCAGCTAAATTCTGGCTAAATTCTGGCTCAAAGGCTAATTAAATTGCGCCGGCTAAATTCTGGCTCAAAGGCTAATTAATTTTTTTCTGGCTAAATTCAGGCGCAATTTCTGATTGGCTGGCGCAATTTTGGTCACGTGACAAAAGGTTGATCAAATAAAATTATTAATTAATTTTACCAATATTGATATTTTAATATATTGTCCGCTATTACCAATATGTTCCTTGCTGGAAGAGTATCTGATGGGTTTGTTCACATATATGGGTAGTAGAGTATTATAAATTTTAAAATGGTCTCGTGGGCACGGAAAAGGAAATAATAGTGGGGTGGAACGTTGTTGTTCTTTAGGGGTCGCAGGGGAAGGAGGTGTCTTTCAAATTTTTGTGTGGTGGAGGATGTTGTTCCTAGAAGGGTTTGTTTAGGAGGAGACCTTCAGATGTTAGCAACAACATATTGAATGGGAAAAATTAAATTTTTTTTTTTATAGCTCATTGGGTTGTTCTGGTGGGTTCGTCGGGTCTTTCCGTCGGAGTGGTTGGTCAAACAGTAGTTTGTAAAAACTTAGTTAGTTTTTTTTTGTATATGCATAACTTGCTTATGCAGGTTTATTTTGCATATCATAAATAAAGCAAGACCTCACTTATTTTTCAAAAAAAAAAAAAAAAAAAAANGTAAAATTGATTTGAAATTAAAGCTAAAATTAATTATTTTTAAAAATTTAAAAATAATTATTTAATAAATTTTATAATTGCGCCAGCCAATCAGAATTGCGCCATTATTTAGCCTTTGCGCCAGAATTTAGCCATTGCGCCTGATTGCGCCATGGCTAAATTCCAGGCTCAATTGGCTAAATTAAATCTGGCTAAATTCCTGGCTCAATTCGTATTGCGCCTACCATCCCTAGTATCATCTTTATGCGAATTTTAAAGACGCGTATCATCTGTAAATAATTTTTGCGCATTATAAAAAAGCAAGTATTTGACTATGTGAATATTTTAGNGATCGAAGCAAGAAAGTTTAATTATAGAGGTAAGTAAATTGTTGAAATAACTTCGTATATCGGGTAGACAAATAACCATATCGGGTACCTGATATATCAATTTTTAACTTGTGTAACATTTATAATATTTATTTTTCTTAATTAAGTGAACGAAACTCAAGTGAATGAAGATACGTCATCAAATAAAAATAGTAAGAAAAGAAAAAGAAGTTCACCGACACCTGATGTACCTAAATTAAATAGAGACGTGTCAATAAGTAATATGCTTACAGGGTTGGATCTTGATGAAGAAATAGTTGTGGCATCATCATCTCGTCCAAGAAATGATCAATTTCACGAACCACGCATGGATGAGATGCTCGATATATTTGATGATGAACTTTTGTTTGATATAGGAGATGATGATAATGAATTAATTGACGACTTAGAAGAATGTGATAATGAAGAAATTATTTGTGACGATGATGAATTAGAAGTAGAAGTAGAATTAGAAAATGAATATATGGATTCGGATGATGAAGTATTTAAAGATGATGATAACTTTTTTGTTTCACTTGGCTGGAAGAAGAGGACGAATGCTATGAAGGAGTAGAATTAAAAGATAAATTAGACGTAGAGATACTTTTGTGGTTATTTAAGTTTCAACAAAAATATCGGATATCTGATACGGCCCTGAAGGCCTTAATTAAGTTTTTAAACCATACCCTTAAGATGATTGACGATTCTAAGTTTTGGGAATTTCCTGCTTCTTTATTTTTAGCAAAAAAAAGGTTAGGAATTTTTCAACCAAAATTAAGGATGGCAGTTTGCACAAACTGTCATAAATTATATGATTCTAAGATTGTATGCAATAATATGGAAAACAATAAGTTAGCAATCATGCATTGCCGTTATGAAGAATATCCAAACAATCCAATACCTTCTCGAAAGAATTTATGCAATAATGAGCTCTCCTCCCTCAAAAGAAATATGAAAAATATGGTAGCAATTCCTAAAATGCTATACCCTAAGCCCTTAATTAAACAACAATTAAGTATCTTGTACCAGAGATCTGGCTTTGAAAAAATGCTAGACCAATCGGGCACAAGAAATTATGATAGTAATATCTATGCTGATATATATGATGGGAAAGTATGGAATTCATTTCCTTTCGATGGTAGCAAATTTTTTAGTCCAGAAACTGCTACCTCGAATTTAGGATTATTAATAAATTTGGACTGGTTCCAACCCTTTAAGTACACACAACATAGCACTGGTGCTATTTATGCTTCGATATGTAATCTTCCAAAGGCAGAAAGAAATAAGCCCGAAAATATTATTTATTTAGGCTTCCTACCTGGACCTAAGGAAGCCGATAAGAACCAAATTAATCATTACCTATCCCCGATAGTTGATGAACTTAAGGAATTATGGGAGGGATGGAGAGTTCCCAAAACATATGAAAATAAAGATGGGCTCGATATAAGAGTTGCAATATTAGTAGGTTCTTCCGATATTCCAGCTACACAAAAGTTATTTGGGCATGGATCTGCAGTAATGAAATGTCACAGATGCCCGAAAAGAAGCCGATATAGTGAGAAGTTCAAAAAAACTCATTATGGTGGTATGCATAATTATGAACAATGGATTACAGAATCTGCTGACCCCAAAAACATAGAAAATATGCTCAAGAATAGCTTAAATGTGACACCAGAGGAACAAGAGAAGCTCATTTTAAAATAAACGGAGTGCGATGGTCTGAATTGCTTCGTCTCCCTTACATGGATCCGATCAGATTTGCAGTAGTGGATCCAATGCATTGTTTGTTCCTTGGGATTGCAAAATGGATTATTCAATCCATATTTATTAAAGAAAATAAGCTAAATTCTGAGCAACTTCGTACAGCACAAAAGAGGATGGATAACGTTCAACTTCCATCTGATATTGGTCGAATCCCTCCAAAAATTACTATCAGAGAAGGATTTTCAAAGCTCACTGCTGACCAATGGAAGACCTTTATTATGATATATGCAACAACAATTTTATGGGACATGTTAGATGATAATGATAGAAAGATATTAGGACATTTTGTTCGGGCGTGTAACTTATTGNTTTCACTTGGCTGGAAGAAGAGGACGAATGCTATGAAGGAGTAGAATTAAAAGATAAATTAGACGTAGAGATACTTTTGTGGTTATTTAAGTTTCAACAAAAATATCGGATATCTGATACGGCCCTGAAGGCCTTAATTAAGTTTTTAAACCATACCCTTAAGATGATTGACGATTCTAAGTTTTGGGAATTTCCTGCTTCTTTATTTTTAGCAAAAAAAAGGTTAGGAATTTTTCAACCAAAATTAAGGATGGCAGTTTGCACAAACTGTCATAAATTATATGATTCTAAGATTGTATGCAATAATATGGAAAACAATAAGTTAGCAATCATGCATTGCCGTTATGAAGAATATCCAAACAATCCAATACCTTCTCGAAAGAATTTATGCAATAATGAGCTCTCCTCCCTCAAAAGAAATATGAAAAATATGGTAGCAATTCCTAAAATGCTATACCCTAAGCCCTTAATTAAACAACAATTAAGTATCTTGTACCAGAGATCTGGCTTTGAAAAAATGCTAGACCAATCGGGCACAAGAAATTATGATAGTAATATCTATGCTGATATATATGATGGGAAAGTATGGAATTCATTTCCTTTCGATGGTAGCAAATTTTTTAGTCCAGAAACTGCTACCTCAAATTTAGGATTATTAATAAATTTGGATTGGTTCCAACCCTTTAAGTACACACAACATAGCACTGGTGCTATTTATGCTTCGATATGTAATCTTCCAAAGGCAGAAAGAAATAAGCCCGAAAATATTATTTATTTAGGCTTCCTACCTGGACCTAAGGAAGCCGATAAGAACCAAATTAATCATTACCTATCCCCGATAGTTGATGAACTTAAGGAATTATGGGAGGGATGGAGAGTTCCCAAAACATATGAAAATAAAGATGGGCTCGATATAAGAGTTGCAATATTAGTAGGTTCTTCCGATATTCCAGCTACACAAAAGTTATTTGGGCATGGATCTGCAGTAATGAAATGTCACAGATGCCCGAAAAGAAGCCGATATAGTGAGAAGTTCAAAAAAACTCATTATGGTGGTATGCATAATTATGAACAATGGATTACAGAATCTGCTGACCCCAAAAACATAGAAAATATGCTCAAGAATAGCTTAAATGTGACACCAGAGGAACAAGAGAAGCTCATTTTAAAATAAACGGAGTGCGATGGTCTGAATTGCTTCGTCTCCCTTACATGGATCCGATCAGATTTGCAGTAGTGGATCCAATGCATTGTTTGTTCCTTGGGATTGCAAAATGGATTATTCAATCCATATTTATTAAAGAAAATAAGCTAAATTCTGAGCAACTTCGTACAGCACAAANTAATATCCATTTATCAATGCATATTCCTGAATGCATACGGGATTATGGCTCTGTTTATAGTTTTTGGTTATTCCCGTACGAGCGATTAAATGGATACATAGGTAAGCCGCACATATCGGGTGTACAAAATTATAATAAATAAAATTTTAACACAAATCTTTTCATAGGTTCATATCCTAATAGTAATCGGCAGATCGAACCCGAACTTATGCGAATTGTTCTTAAAAATTCGCTTGTGGATTATCATCTTTCATGTCAATGGACATCTGGTCTCTTGAGAATTCTCTTAAATTTCTTACACCAAAGAAAGTTGCTGGCAGCTTAGCTGTAACTAATGAATTTGATAGAGAAGAGTTACAGTATTTCATCTCCCTGAGACATGACACGTCCAATAAAATCTATGGCACTGAATATATACCAGGACGTATGCTAACACCTTCACATGAAAAGGTAAGTATTCCTAAAGAGGTTCAAAAAATATTATGCAAATGGTATGTAACATTATATAATAGAAAAAAGAAAGATGTGAACGCATGTATGGAAGTAACTATGAACCAACATGCACGATTAATAATAGGTAATGAAATATTTGGGTCCAAGATCACTGGACGACATGAAAATAATGCAATTATATTAGCGAAGTGGAAAGCATATAGAGATGGAACAAGTGATATTTATCCTGGGGAGGTACAATATTACTTCGAACATACTCTAACACNATGCATATTCCTGAATGCATACGGGATTATGGCTCTGTTTATAGTTTTTGGTTATTCCCGTACGAGCGATTAAATGGATACATAGGTAAGCCGCACATATCGGGTGTACAAAATTATAATAAATAAAATTTTAACACAAATCTTTTCATAGGTTCATATCCTAATAGTAATCGGCAGATCGAACCCGAACTTATGCGAATTGTTCTTAAAAATTCGCTTGTGGATTATCATCTTTCATGTCAATGGACATCTGGTCTCTTGAGAATTCTCTTAAATTTCTTACACCAAAGAAAGTTGCTGGCAGCTTAGCTGTAACTAATGAATTTGATAGAGAAGAGTTACAGTATTTCATCTCCCTGAGACATGACACGTCCAATAAAATCTATGGCACTGAATATATACCAGGACGTATGCTAACACCTTCACATGAAAAGGTAAGTATTCCTAAAGAGGTTCAAAAAATATTATGCAAATGGTATGTAACATTATATAATAGAAAAAAGAAAGATGTGAACGCATGTATGGAAGTAACTATGAACCAACATGCACGATTAATAATAGGTAATGAAATATTTGGGTCCAAGATCACTGGACGACATGAAAATAATGCAATTATATTAGCGAAGTGGAAAGCATATAGAGATGGAACAAGTGATATTTATCCTGGGGAGGTACAATATTACTTCGAACATACTCTAACACTTCCAAAAGGACCCAAAACACATCTTCTAGTATATGTCAAATGGTATAAAAATGCGCCTTCCTCTAGTATACGATTTAAGCATAAATTTATGGAGCCTGAAGTATTCAATACTGAGTTGTGGAATGGAGAATATTATGAGGAAGGTCAAGATTCAATTATTGCAGTGCATAGAATATATGGTCGAGCCATTAAGATAAACTATCGGACGGGGAATAAGAATAAGAATAATTATGTTTTAATAATACTATTAAATCGAAGATTTAATGTTTAATTTTAATTTTATTTATTTATTAATTAATAATAAAGAGATTATCTAATACAATGAGCATATCAAACAATAACTAAACTTTAAAGTATATCTGATTTTATGCAAGAAAACTTGAATTTTAAGTATATGCATCTGATAGGTTGTATAACAGATAAGCCAAAAATATCAAATCGTGTGCCTGATAGGGAAAAACCTGAATAAAATTTTTAATAAATCAGGTGTCCGATATATACCCGATATTACTATTTATTATCATGTATCCGATATTGAAGGTAATATCGGGTGTCTGAAATAATAATAATTAATATCGCTACCATATCGGGTGCATTATAAAATTTACAAAAAAAATTCTAGATATCGGGTGCCCGATATATATAAAAATATTATTCGCACTCGATAGGTACCCTATAGGTACCCGATATTCAAATATATCGGGTACCCGATAGGTGCCTGATAGGTGCCCGATATTTGGATTTTGACTTGTGGGAGTTAACGTGGTAAGANATTATGAACAATGGATTACAGAATCTGCTGACCCCAAAAACATAGAAAATATGCTCAAGAATAGCTTAAATGTGACACCAGAGGAACAAGAGAAGCTCATTTTAAAATAAACGGAGTGCGATGGTCTGAATTGCTTCGTCTCCCTTACATGGATCCGATCAGATTTGCAGTAGTGGATCCAATGCATTGTTTGTTCCTTGGGATTGCAAAATGGATTATTCAATCCATATTTATTAAAGAAAATAAGCTAAATTCTGAGCAACTTCGTACAGCACAAAAGAGGATGGATAACGTTCAACTTCCATCTGATATTGGTCGAATCCCTCCAAAAATTACTATCAGAGAAGGATTTTCAAAGCTCACTGCTGACCAATGGAAGACCTTTATTATGATATATGCAACAACAATTTTATGGGACATGTTAGATGATAATGATAGAAAGATATTAGGACATTTTGTTCGGGCGTGTAACTTATTGATTGCTAGATTTGTTACTGAAGATGATCTACAAGAAACCCAAGAAAGATTAAGGGATATGTCAATAAATATAGAAAGAACCTATGGGCCTGAATTTATTACAAATAATATCCATTTATCAATGCATATTCCTGAATGCATACGGGATTATGGCTCTGTTTATAGTTTTTGGTTATTCCCGTACGAGCGATTAAATGGATACATAGGTAAGCCNTTTTATGCAAGAAAACTTGAATTTTAAGTATATGCATCTGATAGGTTGTATAACAGATAAGCCAAAAATATCAAATCGTGTGCCTGATAGGGAAAAACCTGAATAAAATTTTTAATAAATCAGGTGTCCGATATATACCCGATATTACTATTTATTATCATGTATCCGATATTGAAGGTAATATCGGGTGTCTGAAATAATAATAATTAATATCGCTACCATATCGGGTGCATTATAAAATTTACAAAAAAAATTCTAGATATCGGGTGCCCGATATATATAAAAATATTATTCGCACTCGATAGGTACCCTATAGGTACCCGATATTCAAATATATCGGGTACCCGATAGGTGCCTGATAGGTGCCCGATATTTGGATTTTGACTTGTGGGAGTTAACGTGGTAAGAGTTGAAGCGGAAGATTTTGATTTTGTTGGGATTGATTTTGATGTTAATTTTAAAGTTGATCTTGTTGTTGCTATTGATCTTGATGCCGAAGTAGGAGTTGAAACTGACGTTGATGATGTCGCCGTTGCTTCTTTATTGTTATTGTTGATTTTGGATTTTCTTGTATTACGTGGCTTATGAATAAAATATATTTTTATTTATTACTTTTTGAATATATAACGAAACATTTCGTTATATATATATATATATTATTATATTCTCTTCTTTAAATTATATTTTAACATTATTTTATCTCAAATAATATATTATTTTACTCTTTATATAAATTTATCCCCGCTTCTTTAATAAATAAATTAAATATTTATATTTACCATTATTTTTTCTCTTTCTAAAATATCTGCATGTATGTACGATATATTCTTTGGTGTAGTTAGTTGAAATTGAAAAAAAAAAATTTTAAAAATTAAAAAAAAAGTATTTTTGAAATTGGACTTTTAGCAAAAAAAAATCGAGAATATTACGTTATATAATATTTTTTTTCGATGAAAAATTTAATATATTTTTTTATTATATTTAATATACATAATGTAAATAAAGGATTTTTGTAATTACTTGACATCATATTGTAAAATTATGAAAGTGAAACAAAAAAAAAGTAATTATTAAATGAGTATATAAGATAAAAAATTTTGAAACTTAGTTTGAAATTTTTCACTTAAAATTATCTCTTCATTTTTTGTGGTAGGGGTTTAAATAGTATTTTATCATTTGATTAATCGATAATGCAGATCATTCCTGATTATGCATATATAGATCTGCATAACAGTATAAACAATGGTTTATATGTAATACGAAATATTTTATTTTTAATCTGATTTTCTCACCGATTTGATAATCTATTCCCAACAAATTCCTTCTATAAAATGTACATATGGGATTCCTTCTTTTAATGTAGTGAGGAGTATCATGTTATAAATTAAATTCCTTCTATATAACTTGTTTCACGGCATTTTCTTTCTTTGTTTGAGGTGTTATGTTATTTTCAAATAAATATGTTACGAATATTTTATGATTTATGAACTTCCTAGAATTCTCATTATCTTTAATTAAATAAATGTTTAATATATTAGAAAAAAAATGATAATCATTTAACATATAATGTTGTATTACGTTTTAAATTAATAATAAACGAGTAATTTTCAAGTAATATTAAATTTGGAAATTTATAATCATTAAATAATAATTATAATTTATAAAATTAAAGTATTTAAATGAACCAAATTCAATTCATTTTATTAATCATTCCTTCCAATTATTCATTTAATGATAACAATGGCTTTTGAATGTCCGTTTTGTAATCGTATTCTTTCAAGCCGTTCTGTTTACAGTCAGCATATAAAAAGATGTTCTGAAAATTATGATTCAAGTAGTTCTAGTAGTTCTGAAGAAATTCAAAATGAATTTGATATAATTACGCCCGAGCAAGATATAATCAATATTAATGAAATATCATAAAATTTGTTATATAATATTATTAATTTTTTAATAATTCATTATTTATATAGGATAATAACAAAGATAATCGAAATAATGAAATAATTTATATATCGGATGATGAACCTATGTTTAGTTCAAGAAGCAACGAAACCAGTGACATTATGCAAGGTGTGTGAAAATTTCTTATTATAATCTTTCGATTATTATCAAATATATGTAACCAATATAAATTATAAAGTTGAAATAGATGAACTTCCGCAAAGTATGAATAGCCTAACATTCGAAGAATTCGCATCCATACAATATGAAGAGCCTGCATCCAGAGAACCCAAATTTGAAACTGATGAATCCAAATCCAAATCTGATGAAACCGAAACCGAAACCGAATCTGAATCCAAATCTGATAAAACTGAAAATGAATCTGAGGAATCTGAAAAATCCAAATCAGCAGAAGAAGAATTTCCAAATAATACCTACGCTGACTTAATGACATTAGTTATCTAACATAATCTAAATAATAAAGCCGAAAATGCAATAATACGTTTTTTTAATAAACATTCAAACCTACTGACATCACCTCTTCCCAAAAACATAGAACAAAGTAGAAAACTAATGGATAAAATGAAATCAACTAACTTATTAAACAAAGAAAAAGTTATGTTGAATTACAATAACAAAGATTATACAGTGGCTCACAAATGTACTGCAATATCTAAAATTTTGTCTTTAAAAAATTCTATATTGCAAACCATCGATTTTAGAATAATAGTTTCTATACTCATTTTAATCTTTGAGATTTGAAAATTTTTTGAGAACTGTTTGATATCAAATTAATAATGCCAATTTTTCGGAAATGTGTGATCAACATGGTGAATTGTCACTAAATAAAATTTCAATTGTGAATAAAATTTTATACAGAATAGTTACAACAAAAGTGATCATAAGGTTGATTGTCCTTCCCAAGGAGAACAGGTATACCAAATTTCATAACAATTGGATCAGTGGTTATGGAGAAATTAACTTTTGAAAATTGAAATTTTACTAATAAAATA
>PQFF01000299.1:183800-196419 GCA_003547095.1 Diversispora epigaea | reverse complement strand
AAAAAAAAAAAAAAACAATAAGAGATCATTCCTCTTTTTGACAGGATTTTAAATAGTTTGTTTTTTTTCAATTAACTGACTGTACTGTTTACAAAAAAAAAAAACGTTTTTTTTTCCTGTTACAATAATAAAATAATAAAAAATAATTTAAAAAAAAACAAATATAAAATAAAATAAATATAGATATGGATATATTGGTAAATATAAATAGAAATAGTGACAAGTAATATAAAGACGTTAATAAAATTAAGAAAACCTATAGACTTTATAAACATACTATATTTATACAATTAAAATACTGATAGTGTGATGGGGCGGTGGTTAAAAAGGTAAAGTTTAATTTTACCAGCTTATGAGTGGTGCAAAAATTGTCTTTTGATCTAGTTACATGTCGTTGCTTTGAACTTTTAACCGGATTTTTTTTTCTTTTTCAAATGGATCAAGAAATCGACTGTGCCTTTTTTAAGAATCGGGAAAATAGCTGAGCTAAGTTTTTTTTTAAGAATTATAACAAACATTGAGAAATTTCAACATTGAGATTAATATTTTCATTAGATCAATATTTTTTTATCACGTCAAATCAAAATTGACAATTAGATAATTGAAAATTTTTTTTAACTGCAATTGATCGCTGCAAGGCTATGCAGGTATTGATTGTACTCTCGTTATTATCTTGATATTATCTAGGCCTTAGATCCTCTATGAAAGGCTGTGTTGCATGGCTGTGTTATAGAACCTCCATCTATCGTTTTACTTCTAAGGTTAGATTAATTCTTTGAAGGCTCTGAATTCAGAATTTCTCAGAATTTTTAATTGGTTTTGAATTTATATCCACTTTTAATTCAATTTTTTTTTCTAAATAGTAATTTTAAGTCAATAGAATATCTTTTTTTAGTATTATCATTGTAAAACATATTTTAATAAATATTTATGTTTTGGCTATTATTTCTGATTTTATATTTGGTAACTAAAATCACATGCAAGTTTAATCAGATCAAATATAGTTTTAAAAAAAATGTAGAGTTGAAATTTGCATTTAAGAAAAATCTGTAATGATTCTTTAAGTGTTTTATATTTCTTTAATAGAATTCGACATATTAATTCTTAACAAATTAAGATCACAATGTTTTCAATGAAAAATTTCTGATTAAGAAAATAGGGATTGGTTAATTCTCTAATTCGGGAATTTGATATTATTTTGGATAATAATGATGGGTTTAAAACTCTACTACGTGTGTCAGATGACAAGAAACACCACCAAAGCAATCAAAGAAAAAAGGAAAAGTCTTATTATTAAGTTTAACGCAAGCGATCATAATGTTTTTTGTAATTTTGTAAATTCAGTGTAAATAAATAGTTATTATTAAGATAAGGTTAAACATTTGGTATCTTTTTATTGAATTTTGCTAACTCCGCAAGAAAAATGCGGATATACATTTTAAATATTTTGCTGGATATCTAAAAGTTATCATTGTTATCATTAAAAAATGCAAGAATTATCGAGCTGGACTTATGGTTGAGAAAGACCAAGAATGCTGAACTTAAGCTGAGAAATCCGAGCTCCTAAAATCGCTCATAGAAGAATATATTAAAATTAAAAACTGGTTTGCAATATCCAATCCTTTTTAAGCGAAATTACAATTCTTGAGATTGATATAGACAATTAAAAATAATTAAAAAAAAAGATTATCGAAAATCATTTAGTGTAAAAGTATCCGACCACGATAATCGTTACAATTTTTGCACAATAAAAATGATTTTTCTCACGTGTCTATAGACTGCATTATAAAAAAAAATTTTTACATCCAAAGTTTGTAAACTCACCAGTGAATGTGATATTGTCATTCTTAATTTTCCTAAATCAACTTTCATGATGTTATTGAAAATATAGAACCCAAAAACAAACTACAACTGCTCATAGGCCTAGTAAACCACCTAAATTGACAGAAAGAAATATTAGACATCTTGTAAAAAATAATAAAAGAAGACCATAAACAATCCTTAGATGAAATAACAAAAAAATTCAATAATTTCAGTAAATTCTCATACTGTTAGGTGTATTTTACACAATAGAAACTTTTATGGTTATATAGGAAAAAAGAAAACCTTTGATATCTGAAACAAATCAGAACAAAAGATTAGAATGATGTACTAAAAAAGATTAAGATTCTGAATGAAATACAATAATTTAGAACAAAATGATTTCCATTTAATTTTGGTGATAGATGTTTTATTGAGAATAGAATTGAATTCTTGCTGGTAAAATTACAAGTTTTATATATATTGAAGTTTTGAAAAAAAATTTTTACTATTTAATAAACTGGAAAATAATTGAAATGTATTTTCAAGATAAGAATGTTCAGTTCATCAAGAAAAAAATCAAGAAAAAATAATTTATAAATTAGATAGAAAATATAGAAAATAAGTTGATAATAAAATTTATGGATGTTTAAAAAGAAAGTTCATAAATATAATTTTCATTAATGAATTAATAGATATATTAAGTAGTTTACAATCTTCTAAAGATTGTAAACTACTTAGATTATATTATAATATACTTGGGTATGTGGCATGATTCAATTTTTAAATTACACTTGAAAGTGACATATTTTACATTTTAAATTACATATTTGAATATCTTAGGAATTATATAAAGGCATTCTAGTATGTATTGTATACATGTCATCAAAACTATTGAATTGAGTCAGACGCAATTAAAATTGAGAAAAATTGGAGTTGAGTCAAGGCAAATTTTAATTTTTACTAGTAACTGACACAATTAGTTGAGTCAAACGCAATTAAAAATTGAAATTTTAAGAGTTGAGTCAAATTAGTTTTGACGACATGTATAATGTATTGCATTTGATATATGTCATTTTATTGCATATTACAAATGTTACATTCTAGAACAATCTGTTCTACAACATTTTACAAATGATAAATATAAATAATGTTATATAACAAATCGTTCTACATCAGGAATTATTTAGAGATGTTCTAGTTATACATGTTCCCAAAATTGATTTTGGATTTTTGAGGTATTTTGACTTTTTGAGATTTATGCAGAATCTATTCTATATATGGAAGTAAAAAAAGTACCCAGTTATGTGTATCTTCAATCAAAGAATAAATCTGGGTGATCAAAAAATTTCGGGTTTTAAGTAAAATAATTTCATCTTCTATGAAAAACTATTTCGACTTTTTTCTCCAAAATTGTAATTTCAGGACTTCAAAATAATTTTGCGTGCAAGTATAGTTCTAATACGCTATAAGNACACAATTAGTTGAGTCAAACGCAATTAAAAATTGAAATTTTAAGAGTTGAGTCAAATTAGTTTTGACGACATGTATAATGTATTGCATTTGATATATGTCATTTTATTGCATATTACAAATGTTACATTCTAGAACAATCTGTTCTACAACATTTTACAAATGATAAATATAAATAATGTTATATAACAAATCGTTCTACATCAGGAATTATTTAGAGATGTTCTAGTTATACATGTTCCCAAAATTGATTTTGGATTTTTGAGGTATTTTGACTTTTTGAGATTTATGCAGAATCTATTCTATATATGGAAGTAAAAAAAGTACCCAGTTATGTGTATCTTCAATCAAAGAATAAATCTGGGTGATCAAAAAATTTCGGGTTTTAAGTAAAATAATTTCATCTTCTATGAAAAACTATTTCGACTTTTTTCTCCAAAATTGTAATTTCAGGACTTCAAAATAATTTTGCGTGCAAGTATAGTTCTAATACGCTATAAGAATGAAATGTTTATAAAACATATTAAAATGGTGTATTAACTATTAATATAGCATATAGTATATATTTTGTAAGTTATATGATAAATATATGGATCAATGGTATTAGTGTATAGTATACCTGCCACCCAAATCCCAAATTATTTTGGCATTATGGTTGCCAAAATATGCCAAAATTATTTGGGATCCAAGATCAAAAAATGCCAAATCTGAAATTAATTTTGACATCCCAAATTAATTTTGGCATTCCAAATATTTGGGAGCGGAAAAAATATTTGTAATGGAATAATTAAAGATTTTTAATGTGTAACATGATAATCAGTTTTTTATTTTTATTTTTTTTTTAAACAAAAATAATAAAAAAAAAATACTTACTTCTCTCTTTCTCTCTCTAGAATTAGGTTCGTGGGTTCGTGAGAATGTCTGTGGAAGTTGAAATGGGTTTCGCAAATCCGCAGGAATAGTTTTTTTTTATTTTTTATTTTTTATTTTTTAAAAAAAAAATAAAATATACTTATCTTTCTCCTTCCCTCTCTAAAATTAGGCTCGTGGATTCGTGATGATGTCTATAGAAGTTGAAATAGGCTTCGCGAACTCACGGGAACGATATAGTAAGTATTTTTATTATTATTTTTTTATTTATTTTTTTTTTAAAATATTTATTTTTTTTAAAAAAATAAATGAAAATATACTTACCTTTCTCCTTCCCTCTCTAAAATTAGACTTATGGGTTCGTAAAGATGTCCATGAAAGTTGAAATGGGTTTTACAAACTCACAAGGATGTATGGTAAATATTTTTTTTTAAAAAAAAATAAATAAAAATATACTTACCTTTCTCCTTTTCTCTTTAGAATTAGGTTCATGGGTTCGTGAGGATGTTCGTGAGGATGTTCGTGGAAGTTGAAATGGGTTTCGCGAACTCGAAGATGTACGATAATTATTTTTTTATTTTTTTTATTTTTTTATTATTTTTTTTTAAATATTTATTTTTTTTAAAAAAAATAAATAAAAATATACTTACTTTTCTCCTTTCCTCTCTAGAATTAGGCTTGTGGGTTCGTGAGGATATCCGTGGAAGTCGAAATGGGCTTCGCAAACTCGCGGAGACGTACAATAA
Source organism: Diversispora epigaea (assembly GCA_003547095.1). NCBI lineage: Eukaryota > Fungi > Glomeromycota > Glomeromycetes > Diversisporales > Diversisporaceae > Diversispora > Diversispora epigaea. Next base: position 191,530 of record PQFF01000299.1, on the reverse strand, counting down.
GTATTTTTTTTGTTTTTTATTTTTTTATTATTTTTTTTAAAAAAAATAAATAAAAATATACTTACCTTTCTCTTTTCCACTCTAAAATTAGGTTCGTAGGTTCGTGAGGATGTCTATGGAAGTCGAAATAGGCTTTGCGGACCTGCGAGAACGTACGGTAAGTGTTTTTTATTTTTATTTTTAAATATTTTTTTTTTAAAAAAATAAATAAAAATATACTTACCTTTCTCCTTCCCTCTTTAGAATTAGACTCGTAGGTTCGTGAGGATGTTTATGGAAGTTGAAATAGGTTTCGCAAATTCGCGGGGATATACAGTAAATGTTTTTTTTATTTTTTATTTTTTTATTATTTTTTATTTTTTTAATATTTATTTTTTTTTAAAAAAATAAATAAAAATATACTTACCTTCTCTAGAATTAGACTCGTGGGTTCGTGAGGATGTCCGTGGAAGTCGAAATGGGCTTCGCGAACCCGCAGGGATATATGATAAGTATTTTTTTTTTTTATTTTTTTTATTTTTTTTATTTTTTTTAAATATATTTTTTTAAAAAAAATAAATAAAAATATACTTACCTTTCTCCTTCCCTCTTTAGAATTAGACTCGTAGGTTCGTGAGGATGTTTATGGAAGTTGAAATAGGTTTCGCAAATTCGCGGGGATATCCAGTAAATGTTTTTTTTATTTTTTATTTTTTTATTATTTTTTATTTTTTTAATATTTATTTTTTTTTAAAAAAATAAATAAAAATATACTTACCTTTCTCCTTCCCTCTTTAGAATTAGACTCGTAGGTTCGTGAGGATGTTTATGGAAGTTGAAATAGGTTTCGCAAATTCGCGGGGATATCCAGTAAATGTTTTTTTTATTTTTTATTTTTTTATTATTTTTTATTTTTTTAATATTTATTTTTTTTTAAAAAAATAAATAAAAATATACTTACCTTTCTCCTTCCCTCTTTAGAATTAGACTCGTAGGTTCGTGAGGATGTTTATGGAAGTTGAAATAGGTTTCGCAAATTCGCGGGGATATCCAGTAAATGTTTTTTTTATTTTTTATTTTTTTATTATTTTTTATTTTTTTAATATTTATTTTTTTTTAAAAAAATAAATAAAAATATACTTACCTTTCTCCTTCCCTCTTTAGAATTAGACTCGTAGGTTCGTGAGGATGTTTATGGAAGTTGAAATAGGTTTCGCAAATTCGCGGGGATATCCAGTAAATGTTTTTTTTATTTTTTATTTTTTTATTATTTTTTATTTTTTTAATATTTATTTTTTTTTAAAAAAATAAATAAAAATATACTTACCTTTTTTCTTTCCTCTTTAAAATTAAGTTCGTGGGTTCGTGAGGATATCTGTGGTATACGTGTTGCCCAAATCCCAAATAATTTGGGATTTGGGACGCCAAAATGCACAAATTACTAGTATTTGGGATTTGAGATTTGGGATTTCGGCAAAAGATACTAATTATAATTTGGGATTTGGGATTTGAGATTTCGGCATTTGGAATTTCGGCATTTGGATTTTGAATTTGGGCGGCAGGTATAATCTGTGGAAGTTGAAATGGGCTTTGTGAACCCGTGGGAATGTATGATAAGTAGTTTTTTTTTTCAAAAAAAATAAATAAAAATATACTTATCTTTCTTTTTCCCTCTCTAGAATTAAATTCGTAGGTTCATAAGGATGTCCGTGGAAGTCGAAATAGACTTCACAGACTCGCGGGGATGATACAATAGGTTTTACGAGCTCGCGAGAACATATATTAAGTATTTATTATTTTTATTATTATTATTATTATTATTATTATTATTATTATTATTATTATTATTATATTTTACTTATCTTTTTTTTCACTTTTAATATATAAGCTTGTGTAATATAAGTTAGTTCTACATTATTACTATTTTTTTATTTATTCTTTTTTTATTTATTATTATTTATTATTTATTATTCTTTTTCTTTATTCTTATTTTATTATTATTATTTAGGTTTGTATTATAGATTAGTTTGCACAATGTGGATGAGTTTTGCAATATAACTTATATACTAATAAATACATGAAAGTATATATATATAAATATAAATATTAATAGCCATGAATATATATGTAAATATTTGTATTGTCAATATATTAAATAAATAAAATAATTTAATATTTATAATGTATAACATCTAACAATAGATAATCAATCTGTAATTTTTTTAATCCTGTTTCTTTAATCCATTTCTTTAATTCATTTCTTTAATCTATCCATCTTTTTAATCTATTTTTTTAACTTTTAATTTGTTTTTTTAAATATGATTGATAGTGAGGATAAACTTTTGATTTCAACATTTAACAGAAAACGTCCTGAATGTCCTAAAAATGAAGTCTGGTAGCACTTTGACATTATCTTAGCTGATTTAACAAATGAAAAAAAAGATTTACATTTTGGGGCAGTATGCAAATTTTGCAAACAAAAATGGTTTCGTAGAAAAATCTCTGAAATGATAGCACATCTTATTCTACAATGTCCAAAACTATCACCACCAAAAGTTCGTACTTTATATCTTGAAATATTAAATAATAGATCATTTTATAAATCATGTAAAAAGATTAACAGTTACAGATAATAAACAAAGAAGATATTCTTGAGCACTTACCAAATTTTTTGTTACTTATAGGGTTCCTTTGTGGATTATAGAAAATCTTTTTTTTATTGATTATTTAAAATAATTATGTCCAGGTTTTCAAATTTCTAAAAGAACAACTCTATTTACTACTATAATTAATGTAGAAACTACTACTGTTATAGCTGAAATGAAAAAAAAACTTTCTAATAAGACAAATTTAACTTTAGGTATTGTTTTATTTGATTTTTTAATTAATTAAATAATTAATAATAATAAATTTTAATTATAATTATTTAACATAAATAACAATTCTAATATTTTAGGTTTAGATGGATGGACCTCTCCAGCTAGCCAATCTTTATATATTTTTTTAATTATGACAAGTGATGGAAAAGAATATATACATTTTTTAAAAAATTTTTCTAAAAATTCTCATACAAGAGAATTTTTAAAAGATGAAATTATTAAAATTATTGAAGAAGTAAGTGTTGAGAAATTTTGTTTTATTGTGTCTGATCATGCTTCAAATGTAGTTTTAGCAAAAAATTTAATGTCAACAAAATATCTACATATTTTTCCAATAAGATATATTGCACATCATATTAATTTATTATCAAATGACATTATAAAACTTAATTGGACTACAAATATTATCATATGTTGTAAAAAAATTGTAACCTTTTTTAAACAATCTCATGCTGGTGGTGCTATTCTCTAACAAGAGATTGTTGAAAATATGATCAAAGGTTGTAGATTGAAAAAATATATTATAACAAGATAGACTACAGTATATGATTATACAGATTCAATTATAAGATGTAAAAATGCTTTAAAACAGGTAATAATATATTTCAAATTAAAATTTTAATTAAATTTAATTTATATTAATTTAATTTTATTATAATTAATTTTAATTTAACTTTTATTATAATTAATTTTAAAGATTTTAGAAAATGAACCACAATTATTAAATCTTGAAATAATATCAATTTTACAAAAGCAAAATTTTTTTAGAAATGTTAAAGATTTGAGAACAATATTATTACCTATTAAAAAGGCAATAATAAATCTTGAACATAAATCAACAACTTTAGCTGATTGTTTTATCAATCTTGTAATTATGGCAACAGCTATTAAAGAATTATTACAAACAAGTAATTAAAATTTTTCTAAGGAATGTCAAAATGTTTTTGATAAAAAATGGAAAGAGTTTAATTTTGACTATTATCTCTTAATTTATTTTTTACATTCTAAATATAAAGGTATTTATATTATTTTTTTAAATATTATTTTAAATTAAATAAATATTTACTTATTTATTAATAATTTAAATATTGGTTTACAAATAAATACTTTTCATATTATATATGAAAAAGCTTTATCAATATAGAAATTATTAGAAGGAAGGGAAAAATCTACTAATAAATTAATTGTACAGATTTCTAACTATTCTTTAAAAAGTAAACCATATGATTTTGAATTTGTAACTGAAATTCATACAGTAAAAAATTGGTGGCTTATGTGTAAACAACAAAATAATCATATTCAAAAACTTACTCTTTTAATGGCATTAATTGTATCAAGTAATGCAAGTTGTGAAAAATATTTTTCAGTATTGGGTGGTATATGAATAAACGACGAATAAGATAATTTTATTTGAAATTATTTTATAATTTTATAATATTTAATTATTTAATTAATATTAATAAATTTTTTAATTTTAGTTTAAATTGNTTATAAAACTTAATTGGACTACAAATATTATCATATGTTGTAAAAAAATTGTAACCTTTTTTAAACAATCTCATGCTGGTGGTGCTATTCTCTAACAAGAGATTGTTGAAAATATGATCAAAGGTTGTAGATTGAAAAAATATATTATAACAAGATAGACTACAGTATATGATTATACAGATTCAATTATAAGATGTAAAAATGCTTTAAAACAGGTAATAATATATTTCAAATTAAAATTTTAATTAAATTTAATTTATATTAATTTAATTTTATTATAATTAATTTTAATTTAACTTTTATTATAATTAATTTTAAAGATTTTAGAAAATGAATCACAATTATTAAATCTTGAAATAATTTCAATTTTACGAAAGCAAAATTTTTTTAGAAATGTTAAAGATTTGAGAACAATATTATTACCTATTAAAAAGGCAATAATAAATCTTGAACATAAATCAACAACTTTAGCTGATTGTTTTATCAATCTTGTAATTATGGCAACAGCTATTAAAGAATTATTACAAACAAGTAATTAAAATTTTTCTAAGGAATGTCAAAATGTTTTTGATAAAAAATGGAAAGAGTTTAATTTTGACTATTATCTCTTAATTTATTTTTTACATTCTAAATATAAAGGTATTTATATTATTTTTTTAAATATTATTTTAAATTAAATAAATATTTACTTATTTATTAATAATTTAAATATTGGTTTACAAATAAATACTTTTCATATTATATATGAAAAAGCTTTATCAATATAGAAATTATTAGAAGGAAGGGAAAAATCTACTAATAAATTAATTGTACAGATTTCTAACTATTCTTTAAAAAGTAAACCATATGATTTTGAATTTGTAACTGAAATTCATACAGTAAAAAATTGGTGGCTTATGTGTAAACAACAAAATAATCATATTCAAAAACTTACTCTTTTAATGGCATTAATTGTATCAAGTAATGCAAGTTGTGAAAAATATTTTTCAGTATTGGGTGGTATATGAATAAACGACGAATAAGATAATTTTATTTGAAATTATTTTATAATTTTATAATATTTAATTATTTAATTAATATTAATAAATTTTTTAATTTTAGTTTAAATTGTTCACTTTTACAAAATATGTTACAAATGCATGCATATTATATTTCAAATATTTCAAATGAAATTAAATATACATACAAGGAGTTAAGTGATGAAGGATTTAAAGATGCAGTTACTAAAACAACTTTTCCATTTGATGATGAAATTTTTGAAAATGAAAATGATGATGAATTAGAAAATAATCAATTTGAAAATGATGATGAATTAGAAAATAATCAATTTGAAAATAATGAAGGTAAAAATCAAATATCAAATTCTCAAAATTTCGATTCATTTTTTAATATTATTGATATTGAACTTTGACGAGTTCTTGAAGTTGAAGTAACTGTTGAGATACCTTTATCAATAGAATATACTGATTCTGGTGAACAAGATTTTAATATTGAATCAATAATAAATAAATCATTAGAAAGGCGTGAATCTGATATAAATAATATTACAGAATAATAATAATTATTATTATAATATAATAATAATATATTGTCCAGTGCAAAAATGTAGATACACCAATATGCTAATATACAAAATTTTTTTTTATAAAATTAATATATGTATTTGAAATTTTATTTTGTTTATTTATATTTTAAGATTTATTTTTATATTATTTTTATGAAGATTTTTTTTTTACAAAAAAAATTTTACTATACATCAATTTCTTCAATATCAGAATTTTCATCATCACTAATATCCAAAATCACATCATCACCTAAATCCCTATATTTCTGGCGAAGAGACAATCCCATAATGTGGCACCCATGTGCGATTTGAAGTGTGATGTAAGTGACAATATGATTCATCCAAAAAAATTTCAGGTCTGTTAGGAACATTATTTTTGCCTTGCAAATTTCCAAAATGTTTTCTTAAATAATTGTTTCGAAAAGCTACATTTGCAAGGGATTCATGTAAAATATTTCGATGCTCACCACGGCCATAAAAATAGCTCAGACTAAGGGTGGAAGGCTCAATTGATATGAAGGCTGGCTCAATAATTGCGCCTTTGGCTAATTAATTTTGCGCCAGCTAAATTCTGGCTAAATTCTGGCTCAAAGGCTAATTTAATTGCGCCGGCTAAATTCTGGCTCAAAGGCTAATTAATTTTTTTCTGGCTAAATTCAGGCGCAATTTCTGATTGGCTGGCGCAATTTTGTCACGTGACAAAAGGTTGATCAGATAAAATTTTTCATTAATTTTACCGATATTAATATTTTAACATATTGTTTTAAAATAGCTATAATTTGGTCAATTTTAATGTTACAAAAATGAAATATATATCATCTTGTAGCTAAGAACCAGATCTTTCGATCTGTCATAGGAATATCATAGTAGAAAATCGCTCCTAGTTACGTAAAATTGATTTTAAATTAAAGTTAAAATTAATTATTTTTAAAAATTTAAAAATAATTATTTAATAAATTTTATAATTGCGCCAGCCAATCAGAATTGCGCCATTATTTAGCCTTTGCGCCAGAATTTAGCCATTGCGCCTGATTGCGCCGTGGCTAAATTCCAGGCTCAATTGGCTAAATTAAATCTGGCTAAATTCCTGGCTCAATTCGTATTGCGCCTGCCATCCCTAGCTCAGACTATGCAATATATGAAGTAACTGCCATTTTGAAAGATGAAAATCTTTTTCAGCAAGTTTTTAACATAATATAGGTGTTGAAAGTGGGGAACCAGAAGTGTTTGCCGATAAAACTAAGCTATATATAACTTCTGCAATATTAGAATCAGGTTTTTCTTTAGATTGGCCAAGTTTTTTATGTGATGATAAATTCTCATCATTTTTGTTATATTTAGCAACTACTCGTGCAACTGTAGCCTCTCCAACACCAAGAACCGTAGAAACTTGCTTGCGTAGTGTCATGCCTTGAAAATGGTCTGGATGTTTTCTAGCATTCAAAAAATATTGGTGAGTGCTAAAAATTATCTGTCGTTCTCTGCTAGTTAATAGACCTTTTTCTTGATTTGCATCGACTATGAGAAAAAAAAATAGCCAACTAAATGTAAAAAATTAAAATTGGGAATCATACTTACCTTTTTTATAATTCAAAATTTTCGTACCATTCGATTTGCAGGATTTTTATAATTGGTGAAATTTGTGTAGCGATTTTCGTGTATCTATATTTTTGCACCGGACAATACTTGAAATTTAATTACAAATATAAATAAAAAAAAATAAAATAAAATATAAAATTATTTTTGTTTTTCCATTAGTAAAGGAACTATTGTCATAATACTAAGATGGCATCAAGTTTAAAAGTTATGAGATGCATTTC
>PQFF01000299.1:52605-181084 GCA_003547095.1 Diversispora epigaea | reverse complement strand
TGAAAATGATGATGAATTAGAAAATAATCAATTTGAAAATAATGAAGGTAAAAATCAAATATCAAATTCTCAAAATTTCGATTCATTTTTTAATATTATTGATATTGAACTTTGACGAGTTCTTGAAGTTGAAGTAACTGTTGAGATACCTTTATCAATAGAATATACTGATTCTGGTGAACAAGATTTTAATATTGAATCAATAATAAATAAATCATTAGAAAGGCGTGAATCTGATATAAATAATATTACAGAATAATAATAATTATTATTATAATATAATAATAATATATTGTCCAGTGCAAAAATGTAGATACACCAATATGCTAATATACAAAATTTTTTTTTATAAAATTAATATATGTATTTGAAATTTTATTTTGTTTATTTATATTTTAAGATTTATTTTTATATTATTTTTATGAAGATTTTTTTTTTACAAAAAAAATTTTACTATACATCAATTTCTTCAATATCAGAATTTTCATCATCACTAATATCCAAAATCACATCATCACCTAAATCCCTATATTTCTGGCGAAGAGACAATCCCATAATGTGGCACCCATGTGCGATTTGAAGTGTGATGTAAGTGACAATATGATTCATCCAAAAAAATTTCAGGTCTGTTAGGAACATTATTTTTGCCTTGCAAATTTCCAAAATGTTTTCTTAAATAATTGTTTCGAAAAGCTACATTTGCAAGGGATTCATGTAAAATATTTCGATGCTCACCACGGCCATAAAAATAGCTCAGACTAAGGGTGGAAGGCTCAATTGATATGAAGGCTGGCTCAATAATTGCGCCTTTGGCTAATTAATTTTGCGCCAGCTAAATTCTGGCTAAATTCTGGCTCAAAGGCTAATTTAATTGCGCCGGCTAAATTCTGGCTCAAAGGCTAATTAATTTTTTTCTGGCTAAATTCAGGCGCAATTTCTGATTGGCTGGCGCAATTTTGTCACGTGACAAAAGGTTGATCAGATAAAATTTTTCATTAATTTTACCGATATTAATATTTTAACATATTGTTTTAAAATAGCTATAATTTGGTCAATTTTAATGTTACAAAAATGAAATATATATCATCTTGTAGCTAAGAACCAGATCTTTCGATCTGTCATAGGAATATCATAGTAGAAAATCGCTCCTAGTTACGTAAAATTGATTTTAAATTAAAGTTAAAATTAATTATTTTTAAAAATTTAAAAATAATTATTTAATAAATTTTATAATTGCGCCAGCCAATCAGAATTGCGCCATTATTTAGCCTTTGCGCCAGAATTTAGCCATTGCGCCTGATTGCGCCGTGGCTAAATTCCAGGCTCAATTGGCTAAATTAAATCTGGCTAAATTCCTGGCTCAATTCGTATTGCGCCTGCCATCCCTAGCTCAGACTATGCAATATATGAAGTAACTGCCATTTTGAAAGATGAAAATCTTTTTCAGCAAGTTTTTAACATAATATAGGTGTTGAAAGTGGGGAACCAGAAGTGTTTGCCGATAAAACTAAGCTATATATAACTTCTGCAATATTAGAATCAGGTTTTTCTTTAGATTGGCCAAGTTTTTTATGTGATGATAAATTCTCATCATTTTTGTTATATTTAGCAACTACTCGTGCAACTGTAGCCTCTCCAACACCAAGAACCGTAGAAACTTGCTTGCGTAGTGTCATGCCTTGAAAATGGTCTGGATGTTTTCTAGCATTCAAAAAATATTGGTGAGTGCTAAAAATTATCTGTCGTTCTCTGCTAGTTAATAGACCTTTTTCTTGATTTGCATCGACTATGAGAAAAAAAAATAGCCAACTAAATGTAAAAAATTAAAATTGGGAATCATACTTACCTTTTTTATAATTCAAAATTTTCGTACCATTCGATTTGCAGGATTTTTATAATTGGTGAAATTTGTGTAGCGATTTTCGTGTATCTATATTTTTGCACCGGACAATACTTGAAATTTAATTACAAATATAAATAAAAAAAAATAAAATAAAATATAAAATTATTTTTGTTTTTCCATTAGTAAAGGAACTATTGTCATAATACTAAGATGGCATCNATATAACTTCTGCAATATTAGAATCAGGTTTTTCTTTAGATTGGCCAAGTTTTTTATGTGATGATAAATTCTCATCATTTTTGTTATATTTAGCAACTACTCGTGCAACTGTAGCCTCTCCAACACCAAGAACCGTAGAAACTTGCTTGCGTAGTGTCATGCCTTGAAAATGGTCTGGATGTTTTCTAGCATTCAAAAAATATTGGTGAGTGCTAAAAATTATCTGTCGTTCTCTGCTAGTTAATAGACCTTTTTCTTGATTTGCATCGACTATGAGAAAAAAAAATAGCCAACTAAATGTAAAAAATTAAAATTGGGAATCATACTTACCTTTTTTATAATTCAAAATTTTCGTACCATTCGATTTGCAGGATTTTTATAATTGGTGAAATTTGTGTAGCGATTTTCGTGTATCTATATTTTTGCACCGGACAATACTTGAAATTTAATTACAAATATAAATAAAAAAAAATAAAATAAAATATAAAATTATTTTTGTTTTTCCATTAGTAAAGGAACTATTGTCATAATACTAAGATGGCATCAAGTTTAAAAGTTATGAGATGCATTTCATGATGTAATCAATTTGTTTCTTTAACAATTACTATTTATTATGTAACTTTATAAAAATACTTTATAAATTACAAATCAAAACTAACTCATCATGATTTATATATATATAACATTTTATTTTAATAAGTAAATGTTAAAAATAGTATTAAGTAACTTTAAAACTGAAAATAATATACATCTTCTGTAAAAATTTTAAATATATATCTTTAAAATTGAGTATATTGTTAATGGTTAAAGTTTGAATAGTAAAAAAAATTTAAATAATAATTATTCGCTCAATTTTTAAAATATAGATTTGAAATTTTTACAAAAGATGTATATTATTCTCATCTTTAAGGTTACTTAGTACTATTTTTAATGTTTAAATAATTTAGGATGCCAAAAATAATTTGAGATACCAAAAATAATTTGGGATACCAAAATTAATTTGGGATACCAAAAATAATTTGGAATGCCAAAATTAATTTGGGATGCCAAAATTAATTTGAATTTGGGCGGCAAGTATAATGCATAGTAATGGCACAGTAGTCTAAAAAAATATAAAAAGGAAATTTATTTGACTTGGTTTCTTTAGCTTTTAGCTGAGAGCTTTTTGAGCTCAGAGCTTTTGATATTCAGATATCTTAAGTTCAAGGAAGTTGGAAGTTAATATTATAATTATAAAAATATAATTGTATTATTAGGGAGTAATCATTAAATAAAATATTAATAAATGTTAAATAAAATAATTAAAGTGATTTATTATCATATTTATTTATTTTTTTTTTTATTATTCTAGTGAGATTTCGCCTCAAGTTTATTAACTAAAAAAAGAAAAAGTTTTTTATAAAATTTTTACATAATATAAATCACACAACTTATCTTAGTATTATTATTTTAAAAATGGGACTCAAACTAACTTTAACTTAGAGACATGTCAGTAACTTACTGCCTGATAGCAACAGCTACCCTCAGCATGTTAAAGTCCTATCGAACAACTTTGAACGTCCTTTCGTCACAAAATTTTACAATAAAGTTACTACCCGTGTTATGAGCATATTTATTAACACAGTCATTATTCCTACAGCCAAGGTAAATACCCCTCTGGTACCTCTACAACAATGTAATCACAACAAATACCTCCAAAGAGCAAGGCAATAATGGATATAATTATTATATTATACTAAATTCTAATCTATTTACAAAAAAAAATACAGATCGTATAAAAAACCTTAATAATTAACTACTATCAATATGTAAAATTAAAGGGTTTACAAATAAGAAAATGATTGTTATCTTTATAAGGACTAAAAGGGAAAAAGAACATGTATCAACATATATCACTAATTTCATTTTCAAAATTTCCTTCTATATATTACTACATGTGGGTCAATTTTGTACTATTAAAGCTTCAAGGTCAAACCCATATTTCCAAATTCCCTACGAAAGTTTGAAATTGTTGCGCTATAAAAAAATTGTCTTCAGTTGAAATGTTAGCTTTCTAAAAATATACCTTTACTAAGACAAAAATTACCATAACTCAACCATCAAAAAATTTGTAAAGTCTATATTATCTAGCCATCGCAACAGATAACACAGTTTTTAATTATATGAAACTCCAGTACTTTTATATCTTAGTCCTACTCCATAAGATAATTATTCTTTCACTCAAGTAAAACTTATCTTCCCACTGAAACATACCATTTCCAATACAACATAAGTGAACTTAAAGTAGGACCCAAGGTTTTAATGGTTTTTTAGGAAATGCATTTCTTTAAATGAGCTGAGCTTGAAAAGAGCATAGTGTATCGTTACTTCCGTTTACCTCTTCTTGTCAGGTACGTATTTTATGTTCAGTTGACCAGGTAAAAGTTCTTTACAAACATTTATACTTACTTTCGAAACTATACAAACTTATATAAACAAAAGTGAAAAGGAATTAAAATATAAATTAGTAATTTAAACCCAGATCCGAAGAGTTTTTACTAAAGTTCTTTTTAAAAATTTTTGGTACAAGTGATAAGCAGAAAAGGTTTTTTTTTTCTTAAATTTATTATCATATTTATTTGACATAATGTTTATTAAAATTATTTAATAAAAGAAGTACCAACAGATTAAAGATGAAATCTTTAATAAAATATGGAAGTATCTAAAATATAGATTATAAGAAAATTTGTTATAAAGGAAGTTCTTGAATAAAAGAAGTTATCTAATTAATAGTAAAGAGATTTATTATTAATAAAGGAAGTTATTAATATATGAAGTTATTAATAAAAGTAATTATTAATAATGAAGTTATTAATGGAAGTAACGAAGTTGTAATGACTTAGAAAAATAATTAGTTTGTTAGTTCTAACTAAAAATTAACTGGTTGCTTCTAAAAATAAAGGAATAACCAAACTGAAAGTCTTGTACCTAATGGAAAGGACTATAAACTCCTTAAAAGGATCATAAGTGGAAAATATGAAAGTACACCTGTGACAATGCACAGGAATAAAAGTTTTATTTTTGATAGATAAAGGTTATTTTTTTGATATATCAAGATTATACATATTCCCAAAATTGATTTTGGATTTTTGAGATATTTCGTCCTTTTGAAATTTATACAGAATTTATTCTATATATGGAAGTAAAAAAAGTATCTAGTTATATGTATCTTTAATCAAGGAATTTATCTGGGTGGTCAAAAAATTTCAGATTTTAAGTAAAATAATTTCATCTTCTATGAAAAACTATTTCAACTTTTTTTTCCAAAATTGCAATTTCGAGGTCCCAAAATAATTTAGCGTGCAAGTATAATCAAGATGCACATAAAAAGTGGTTATTTTTTTGATATGCTTATAATTGTTTATTTATAGATGCATTAAAAAAATAATTATTTTGTCATATGAAAATAATCAAAAAAATAACCATAGATCTATCAAAAACGAAATCTTTGTCGCACAGGATACTGGGTTCGAAAATATTTTACGTGTGAAGTTCACATGATGAAAGTGTGTGTGATGAATGTTAAGTGACAAATATGAGCTGTTAGTCCATGTGACTATGACAAGCGACGGGTTTATTGAACATCCTCTAGGTCACAAATAACCATTAATACAATTATAAACCTATGAACACGTGTTTTATTTTACCCTATTTCATCCCTCCTCAAACGATTACTGATGTCTTCAGGTAGTAACAGCATTAACCCATACCCACTAACCAACGGTGCTAAAGAGAACGGTTACAACTCTACAAACCAGAATTCTCAGACAACACCTCCAACGAGAGCTCCGCAACCAGAAAGTCAAGCTCCAAAAACTCAACTTTCTCAAACACCTCTTTCTGTTCGAAAGAAAGGTGTAAAGGATTTTGAGTTTGGTAAGACTTTGGGTGAAGGCTCTTATTCCACAGTGAGTTTCGGAATTTGCTTTCAATAAGATGTTTTCCTATTTAAAAAAGGAAACTTACTGAGGAGATATATGTTGTCAATGAATTATTTTCTATATTTTATTTTTATTTTTTTAAAAAAAACTAAAATCAAACTTATTTCCTCTCTTAAGGTCGTATCCGCAAGAGACCGCTCCACAGGTCGTGAATATGCTATCAAAATTCTTGATAAAAAACATATTATCAAGGAGAAAAAAGTTAAATATGTCAACATCGAAAAAAATACGCTTAATAAAATGAATCATCCGGGAATTGTGCGCTTATATTATACATTTCAAGATCATGATAGTTTATGTATCCTTATCAATTCTATTAATTTGAATAAGTTATATTTTAAGTATAATTTTAAATGCTATTTTTTAGTGCTATTTTCTAGTGCTATTATTTTTTTAAGTACTATTCTATTAGTTTATAAACAGACATTAAACAGATTAAGCTTAAGATATTTATATTTCTTAACATAGAAATTTTAAATAAATAGATTTTGTCTTAGATCATGCTAAAAACGGGGAACTTCTCGCGTTTATAAAGAAGGTTGGTTTACATCTTTAATTATTTATTAATTATTTATTAATTATTATTTATTAATTATTAATTAATTATTAATTAATTATTAATTAATTATTAATTAATTATTAATTAATTATTTTAATTATTTTACCCTTTTTTAATACCCTTTTTATACTTTTACACCCTTTTTTTAATATATTTTTTATATATTTTTTATTAGCTTGGTTCATTCGATCTTAATTGTACGCAATATTATACTGCTCAAATCCTGTCATCTATAGAGTACATGCATTCTCAAGGAGTGATTCACAGGTAATAAATCTAACGTTAAGTATTTTAATGAATATTTTAATAAAGTATTATTTTTATATATATCGGAAATAACTTTTGTTAACCATTTGGTCCAAATTCTATAGGGATTTGAAACCGGAAAAGTAAATATAAAATTTACCAAATATCAATATCATGCGATGATCTCAAAAAAATCTAATTTTATTTTTGGGGGTTCAAAGCATATTATTAGATGAGAAAATGCATGTTAAAATTACTGATTTTGGTACTGCGAAAATATTTGAGTCTAACGCCGATGGTGAAGAAGGTTGAAGCGCATACATTGGGTTTTGTGTATATTTATTCATTCTTTTAAGTTAAATTTTGCACAATAATTTTTATACATCACAACTTTTATAGATGCTCGTGCAAATTCTTTTGTTGGCACTGCCGAATATGTAAGCCCAGAATTATTAAAAGAAAAAGCAGCTTGTAAAAGGTTAGTTAGTTACCTTAATATACTTAATTATTTAAAGTATTTAGTATTTAATTTTCTAATAATATTTATTGTGTCAAATTTTCATTTCAGCTCGGATTTCTGGGCATTAGGCTGTATCATTTATCAATTAATAGCAGGGCGACCACCTTTTAAAGGAACAAACGAGTATATGACTTTTCAAAAAATTGTCAATCTGGAATATACATTTCCTGAAGGTTTCCCCCCCGTTGCAAAGGATTTGGTCCAGAAATTATTAGTATGATAAAATAATATTCTATTTATTCAATCCCCTCTTTTTTTTTAAAAAAAAAAATTCATAACTTCTGAATTTTTTAGGTATTAAATCCTTCCGAACGATTAGGGTCAGGAGGGAATGCTGGGATAGAGAAATTAAAGGTTCATCCCTTCTTTCAAGAGATAAAATGGGATAAAATATGGGAAATGCCGGCACCTCGTTTACTACCTTATCTTCCACCAAATCCTCAGTACAATAAAGAAGAGTTCCGCACAAACACAAGTGCTTATTTAAGTGAACTATCCGATCGTAGTGAAGGAAATAACAATAGTCCAATCGCTACAGGACTTAAACAAAATGATCCATTCAGATTAGAAAGTTGGGTAGGTAGTGAAGATCTTTCCGAAAAAGTAGATCCTGAAAAAATTAAAAAGTTGGAGGAACAAAAACGAACTTCCGCACAATGGTAAAAAAAATAATAATAGAAATAATGAATATTTTATTTATTTTATTTAAAGAATAAAATTATTGTATTTAATACTAATATTTATTCTTCTCGTTTTTCAGGGTTCGATTTTTATTTAAATCTGAACTCATTATTCGTGTTGGTCCCATCAATAAACGGAAAGGCTTTTTTACTAAAAAGTTTCTGTTGATTTTGACGGATTTCCCTAGATTAATATATGTAGATCAAGAAAAAATGACACAGAAAGGGGAAATATATTCGAATTCCCGGATGGTAGTAGAATTGAAGAATAAGAAAACCTTTTTCGTACACACGGTATGATTCCTTATTTCTAATCAATTAATTTGAATTTTTTTTTTTTTAATTAATTTTCTTATTGCAAACATCATATGATTTTAAGCAGCCACGGAAAACATACTATTTCGATGACCCAAACGCTACTGCTAATGAGTGGGTAAACAAAATAAATGAACAACTTGTAGCAAATTATGGTGAAATGTTCTGAGATATAAGTCAGAAATCATAGGATTCGATAAGCATAATAAGAAATGGTAGTCGGATTTGTTGATTTTTCCTCTCTTTTATTCCTTATCATGGAATTCAACAAAAAAAAAAAAGCTAATTGAATTCAACGATAAAATTATAATATGGGATAATTTTTTAGGAGCTCGTCGAAAATCATAATGAGAAAATTTTTTAACATTAGATTTTAGAGGAAAATATTCAAAAAACTTTGGTGCAAAGTTTTCGCATCGGATCTTTTTTTTTTTTATTTCCTTTGTTAATTATTTATTCATTCACCAATCATTATTTATTTATAAATTTTTTTTTTTTTTGGCATTTTTTTTCTAACAGAATATTTTTAAACGCATTACACAAACACCTACAAAACACATCATTCATTTTTTTTTTTGTTTCTATGCATATTTTTTTTTTTTGTATAAAGAATTTTTTCTTTTCAAGATGGTAAATAAAATTTTAAAAATGCTCAACATGCTCATGAGTCAATAAAATCGATGGTGTGCTGATACCATTTATAATAATCGAAGGAATCAGTTATAAAAAAACTTGGGAAATATTTTGAAAGCGCAATAAAAATAGATAATTCGTATTTTTTTAATTTGTTTTTTTTGTAAAAATAGAATTTTTTAAATTAAATGTTGAGTTTAGTTCGACGCCAGTGACGACGTTTAGCATTATATCTGTAAAATAGAAATATTACATCAGAAATACGACAAATTTTCTAATAATTATGATAATAGAGAAAAAGAAAAAATTACCGGATCCTATTCCCTGTACGAAGACGAATCCATTGAGGGATGGGACGATTTTGTTTTTGTTTTTTACCAAGAACACGTTTAATCCTGAAGCTTTTATGAGAAGGCTATATGGAATAAAAAAGAATCGTAATTTAAAGAAACAATAATAAACGAAATTAAGAGAAATTGGCATAAAATGAATGAAAATTCTTTCTGATAAAAAAGACACTCGCCCAGGATTCCATCCAATACCTCAAATTAAACTAACTTAACTAAATTATAAACAATGTATCACGCTTTCAAACTAACATTTATTTCAATTGAAATTGAGATTCTTTAGATTCTTTAAAATATGCTTACCATGGCGAAACAAGAGTTCTCTCAAAAATTCAAAAAAAAAAAATTTTGATTTAATTTTATATCTCCAAAAATAATTATGATTTCAAACCCCAGGATTCAGCCTGACCCCGGGATCAGTTTACTAAAATGGTTAGCTACGTGATATTTTAATTTTTCCTGAATTTGATTGGACCATAATCATATTGATGATGGATTCTAAGCTTCTAATATTACTATCTGTCAAATTTCCGAAATACAAATGATTCATTTATATTAGCCATGCTAACTTATGTCTGGATTTGCTATTGAGTTTAGATTTCTTGACAAACTTGCCACTTCAGTAATTCATGGAGAGAATATATTTAAATAAGCCCAGAAATTACTCTATCATATTTCGAGCTAGCTTTAAGTCAAATTTCTAGCAATTGCTTATAAAAAAAATCGAATTCATAATTCATATTGCCGCAAAAAAAATTTTCTGTTCATTCAAATTATTAATTTCTATTGTTCTATCGTCATTCATTATATTTATTAATACTTTCGGAATTTTATGTTATTATCATATTATTAAAAAAATTATACGTCATATACATGGCAAAAAATTTTTGATATACATAAATGAACCTGTCTCTGTTTTTCTCTTGTAGATAATAAAAAAATCAACATAAATAGGTTATGATATTTGACCCGTGGGTCGATCCATTAGGAGCTCTTCTTCACCTTCGCCTTCACCTTCTCCACATTAATAAAGCTAAGAGTTGGCCAGTTAACATCCTGGTATTTAATGTCTATAAGACATACTTTATCACTATTAAAAGTAGCAATATTTTCTTCTCCGAGTACACTAGTACTACGTAATATCTGTTGTGTTTCATAAGTTGTTCCCAGAGCTAACAAACTCTTTGGTCCAATATCAATCAACTTCGATTTCACTTTAAGAGTATAATAACATCCAATTAATCCAGTTAATCCAGACAACGCCAAGAGCAGATAAATCACAGGCCATCGATTAACAACGCAGGAGTAAGTCCCCTCGATTTGCAGTCCTATACTCATACCATCTGATACTTTATTAACTTCGCTTAGTGCAACCATAAACCTATTTCGAAAACTGTCGATTGCTCGTGAAACATCATCAGGACTTTGGAAAAATCTTGAATAATTGTAACCAAGCCAGATATGAGATGGTAAAGGATACCCTTTTCCGTCAAACCCAATATTTGCATATCCTAATGGAAATGAGAGCAGTGCTTCTATTTTACTACCGAAAACCAGAGCCATTGTCATATTACCATTCTCAGTTCCAACAAAATCACAATTTGTACAATCTGATTGAGTATATGGATCAATACTACCATCTGAGAGATAGGTACCTCCAGTAAACACGAGCCGCGAGTCTAAATTCATAATCATACTTGATTTTATCCACTTATCGTTAGACGATGCGCGAGCAGCTATGTCATATATCTTCGAAGTGGCATTACATACAGTATAATATCCGTCTGCACTTTCCTCAGGTTTAGTATTGTTTTTATTTAGATAAAGTGCTGCCGTCCAGGTTATTCCACCAATATAATTTGATGACATCTCTATCGAAATAACAAAAGTTTGGCTGCCTGTCGTGTGGAAATATCTGTCCTTAAGCTTGGTATCGTCAATATAGAATGTGGTTGGTAATTCAGACTGTTGCCAGCATTCTATATTACCGCCAATAACACCACGTCTATTGATAATAGTAGTCCCCGTTCCATAAAAAGAAGGAGGTGGCAAATATATGGTGAATCCATCTGACGCATTATAAGTATCAGCGGTGATAGTATTACTCGTAGCTAGACTATCAAAAAGACTACTAAGTACATACGGCGAAGTGCTAATGCAAGTAGCGCCGCATACCATTCCTTGAAGATTTTGTTCTGGTACGGTTTGATTTATAACAGTACGAAATCCTGATGAAATGTCACCTACAGTGTAGGTTTGACGAGAACTAGCATTAAGTCCAGTTGCAACCAACCCTGCAAGAACGATCCACAGCTTCAATGATCCGGACTTGTATGCCTTTAATAAATCGAGAGGAGAGTTTGTGCTAATCCACGATGCTAAATCCTTTAACGGGATTCCACCATCGGTACTTACTAACCTGCTTTGAACCTGCGATGCCTGTGCTCGTATTGCAATCCAAAAGATAGCAATTGTTATAGCAATAATAATTGCATTGAATGCCTGTACAATACTAAGACTTGTTGAAACTCCAAACTTTTGACAGGAAGTTTTTATTGCACTCTCTACTAATATAGCTGTGACTAGAACCCCAATTGTCGGAGAAAACCATAAAATTATGTGCGAGACTCTAAATTTCCAACTTATCGAAACATTAATGTATGGATTTATCTCATTATTGGGTTGATCTTCCATCAATCTAAGGCAAAATAATGCAAAATAATGATTGTCTTAATATACCGTTTATCGTTAAATAGTAATAAATTCAATTTTTGATTAATGGATTGATATTTGAATATGAGTTAAGAAAGATACCACTTTATAAAGTACGAAATGCTAACCTTTTTTCAGTGTAACGCTCATTGCATGAAAAAAGAATATGAATAAATTCAATTGTTAAAAATAAATAAATATGTGTCAGTTACAAAAAAAGAATACAAATCGTTCGAAAATTAATATTCATTATATATAATAAACAATTTGTTTAATTTACCAGAACTATTAAAACTAATTCTATATTTTTTAGAAAGATTTAACCCACTCTCTTTGTTGATATTGTCGTAGTGTCGCAGAACTACTGCCGGGAAGGAAAAGTGATGACGTATCTAACAGGGATTGCTAAAGGGAATAATTTATTTGCTAATAGGATCAAGAAATCAATCTAAACTTGCCTACTCGAAAACAAATAATGTCTCGAAAATAAACAAAATATTGAGTACGAAGGAAGAATAGATCTGAAGATGAGTTCTTATTTCTTTATTAAATGTATAATAAAATAAGAATAACCAACTATGTAATCACTACAACTGTTACGGATATAAAAACCTGTATCATTTCGGTATATTGTTTTTTCATCGGAATATCGTATCGTCGTTTGACAAAGAAAAGAGTTCCCTCTTTTTTAATAAAATGATGGTTAATACACACTATCACCATAACAGTTAGCAATAGTTAGCGTGGTTGACGTGATGCCAATTAAAAAATGGATCTTATCGTCGTTTTTATTTTTTGAGTTCAAAATGGCACGATAAATATGGAATCCATGACGATTTTTAAAAAATATCTTTTGATATAAATACTAACGTACTTTTGCATCACGCGAAAAGTTCATTGGTAAGCTTTTGCACATGGTACAAAAAGAAACATGTCTATACATAGTCTCTTACTTTAAGTACTGTATATATAAAAATCCGGGGTAAATGATTACGTTGTTATCTTATAAATAACAACAAATGTATAACCAAATGTAAAACAACATATAAACAAATTAGTTAATTTCGTTATGTTTTTCATATTTAGGCATTAATATAATTAGTATAAGAAGAGTCACATTTAAATGAATATTATGTTCAGCAATAAAGCCTTGATAAAATTGATTACTAACTCATGTGAATGTGAAGTGGACATATCCGGAATGTTTAATATACAACTTAGTTCAATAAGAAAAACAAACTGAAACACTAGCTGGAATTTGAAAAATTGAATGACAAATACATCAACAGATATTATACAAGTTGTGAAAATTGTTATTTAAAAATTCACAAATATAATATATATCGGATACCAGATAAGTGGTATAGTATCTGTACTATACATGTCGTCAAAACTAATTTGACCTTGACTCAACTCTTAAAATTTCAATTTTTAATTATGTCTGACTCAATTAATTGCGTCAGTTACTAGTAAATATCAAAATTTGCCTTGACTCAACTCCAATTTTTTTCAATTTTAATTGCGTCTGACTCAATTCAATAGTTTTGATGACATGTATAATCTGTACCTTATTTTGTATACTTATTGGGTACCCAATAGATATAAAAAAATATTTTTTATACTTATCAGGTACCCGATATGTATAGTATTTGTAAATTTTTAATTAATGGATAATTTAAAGATTTCAGAGATAACATTACATAAAGAAGTTAATGAGTTAGTAAAATGTGAAATAGTAATGAAATTATTTATTACTAGAGTAAGATCAGCCCTCAGAGTTTTTGAATGAAAATATATTATAAAAAACATCTGTTATTTTCTTAGGATACCTAAAACACAGATAATTGCAAAATACAAAAACCTTTACCTGTTAGAAAGAGTGATGATATATTATATGAAAACATTACGAAAAAATTATAGTTTTGGAAGATGACTTCTATTAACATATGTGTTATTTAACAAAGAAATCACTATTACCTAAGGATTATAGGAAGTTAAGTTCAGGATTGATCAACTTATTTCCAATACTGAAGTTTAATAACAATAATATGAGACATATTTACATAGGAAGAATCAAAATATATTTGATAAAAAGTATTATGTTAAATAACGTCTCCCAAGAAGTTACTTTATCTTGCAAGATGGGAAAATAATAATTAAGACAAGCTTTCTGAATAGGATGGGAGAAACAAACAAAATAGCAGAAACTATATTTCCAGTATCAAAAAAAGACTTAATATCAGAGTTAGTTAAATTAAGAAAACATTATTATTTTAACAAGATTCCTACATATTGGATTACAAGAAAATCTCTTCTGAGTCTAATTTCTGTTATAAGAAAAATTAAGACCTTTTTATCAGATGATATTAAAATTTCAATTGAATCTACACTCCCCTAGCAAAAGTATTTGTGAAATGATAAAATTTGAAAATAATTGTTAAAATTAAAATGCCAATTTTAGAACAAAGAGTAATCTAAATTGTACAAACTTTTTTTTATTAGATTTCCCTAAACCAGGGATATCATATGATATATTTTGTGATAAAATTGAACATCTATACATAGAGATATTACACTTTAAATGAAATTGATAAAAAATAATAAATTTATTCTTAGATCGTTATCTATATCGCATTTGATAGATATTAAAGATAGATACCAACTATTTTATATGAGATTGTTGCTAGAAATAATATCTACAACTTTAATTATTGTTGTTTTTCTTGCTACTTAATAAAATTTTTAACTTTAATTAGATGTGAATAAAAACAACCGAAATTTAATAAAATTTTTAAAAAATAAAAAAAATTTGAAAATAATTATATTGATTGTTTATACCTGAAAAACTTGATTATTTATTAACTTAACAATAAATGTGGTATTAAGTTACCTTAAAGCCTAAAATATGAAACATCTTTTATAAAACTTTTAACCTTATATATTGAGAATTAAGAGAATAATACATAATTAAACTTTAGAGTATAATTTTAAAATATCTGATATTTAACTGTTAATATTAAACTCAATTCTTAATTTAAAAATCTGAAACTTTCACAGTAAATGTTCCATATGTTAAACTTTAACTGTACTTAATATTTTTTTTATTGTTATATTAATAGATAAGGAAGTTTTTATATGTAGTTCCGATTGATAATTATTTTTAGATTTTTTTTTGATTTTATTGATTCCACAAATACTTCAAATCTGTGTCGATTATTTTTAAAAATCAAAAAAATCTGAAAATAATTATCAATCAGAATCACATATAAAAACTTTTTTATCTATTAATATAACAATAAAAGAAGTATTAAGTATAGTTAAAGTTTAATATATAGAGCATCTACTGTGAAAGTTTCAGATTTTTAAATTGAGAATTGAGTTTAATATTAACAGTTAAATATCAGACATTTTAAAATTATACTCTAAAGTTTAATTGTGTATTATTTTTTCAATTTTCAATATATAAGGCTGAAAGTTTTACAAAAGATGCTTCATATTTCAAGTTTTAAGGTGACTTAATACCACATTTATTGTTAAGTTAATAAATAATCAAGTTTTTTAGTATAAACAATCATATAATTATTTTCAAATTTTTTTTATTTTTTAAAAATTTTATTAAATTTCAGTTATTTTTATTCACGTTTAATTAAAGTCAAAATTTTTATTAAATAGCAAGAAAAACGGCAATAATTAAAGTTGTAGATATTATTTTTGGCTACAATTTCATATAAGATAATTGGTATCTATTTTTAATATCTATCAAATGCGATATAGGTAACGATCTAAGAATAAATTTATTATTTTTTATCAATTTCATTTGAAGTGTAATATTTCTATGTATAGATGTTCAATTTTATCACAAGATATATTATATGATAGCCCTGATTTAAAGCAATTTAATAAAAAAAGTTTGTACAATTTAGATTACTTTTTGTTCTAAAATTAGCATTTTAATTTTAGCAATTATTTTCAAATTTTATTATTCTACAAATACTTTTGTTAGGGAAGTGTATTATGAAGATTTTATTATTTCAAATTATTAAATAATATCTTTTTTATAAACCCTAGGACTATAGATTTTTCAATTATAGAAAAGTGTCAGATAGTACAATAAAAGAATAAAATCCCAGAAAAGGGGAGATATTTATATTATACATATTATCAAAACTATTGAATTAAGTCAAACACAATTAAAATTGAGAAAAATTAGAGTTGAGTTAATTAACATAATTAGTTGAGTCAGTTAAAATTAAAAATTGAAATTTTAAGAGTTGAGTCAAGGTCAAATTAGTTTTGATTATACATGTTTCCAAAATTGATTTTAGATTTTTGAAATATTTTGTCTTTTTAAGATTTATGCAGAATTTATTTTATATATAGAAATAAAAAAAATACCTAATTATATGTATTTTTAATTAAGAAATTTATCTAAGTAATCAAAAAATTTTGAATTTTAAGTAAAATAATTTCATCTTTTATAAAAAACTATTTTAACTTTTTTTCTCAAAATTGCAATTTCAGAATTTCAAAATAATTTTGCATGCAAGTATAAACTTAACTTTTAAATTTTTAATTTTTAATTGTATCTGACTTAATTAATTGTATCAGTCATTAATAAAAATCAAAATTTGTTTAACTCAATTCCAATTTTTCTCAATTTTAATTATGTTTAACTTATACTTGTATGTAAAATTATTTTGAAATTTCAAAATTACAATTTTTTAAAAAAAAAGTTAAAATAGTTTTTTATAGAAAACAAAATTATTTTATTTAAAACCTGAAAATTTTTAATCATCCAAATAAATTTCTTGATTAAAAATACATATAACTAAGTACTTTTTTACTTTCATATATAGAATAGATTCTGTATAAATTTCAAAAAGATGAAATATCTTAAAAATTTAAAATCAATTTTGGGAATATATATAGTTCGACTTAATTTAATAGTTTTGATGATATACAGTGGCTTCCAAAATAAACGCACCACCTACATTATCAATTATTTTTATATATAAATTTTTTATTTGTAATTAAATCTAAATTTTTTTTTTAAAAATAAATAGTTTATTATATAATTTATAAATTTTTAATTAAGATTGGATATTTTAATTGGCTAATTATTAATAGTCATGTAATTGCTGCAAAAACTATGGTGCATTTATTTTGTAACTTTTATAAAGATGATTTTATTAAATTATTTTATCAATAATTACAATAGAAACTAAATTTTTTTTTTTAAAAATAAATAGTTTATAATATAATTTATAAATTTTTAATTACGATTGGATATTTTAATTGGCTAATTATGAATAGTCATGTAATTGCTGCTAAAACTATGGTGCATTTATTTTGTAACTTTTATAAAGATGATTTTATTAAATTATTTTATCAATAATTACAATAGAAACTAAATTTTTTTTTTATATAAAATAATTTACCATCTAGTATAACCACCTGATGCTTTA
Organism: Diversispora epigaea; assembly: GCA_003547095.1. Taxonomy (NCBI): domain Eukaryota; kingdom Fungi; phylum Glomeromycota; class Glomeromycetes; order Diversisporales; family Diversisporaceae; genus Diversispora; species Diversispora epigaea. The sequence continues at coordinate 163,565 of PQFF01000299.1, read as the reverse complement.
TAAACATCCCTAACTCGTTCAGGCATTGATTCTATTAGTTTATCACATGTATCTTTTGAAGTTTCGTTCCAAATTTTAGATACATGTTCCTATAATGAATCTTTACCTTTAATTTCTACATTTAATAATCTAAGACGATGATTGACATCATTTCAAAGATGTTCGATTGGATTAAGATCAGGTGATTGTGCCGGCCAACTCAAAACATTAATTTTATTTTCTTCAAACCATCTTGCCGTACGTTTAGCTGTATGTTTTGGATCGTTATCCTGCTGAAAAATAATATTTTCCACCTCTAATCCATAATAATTTAATGTCTCCATGAAGTTTTCACTTAGAATTTTACAATAAAGTTCGGCATCAAGGCCTCCATCAATTCTACACAAATATCCTACTCCTTTAGATGTAAAACACCCCCATACAAAAACACTACCACCTCCAAATTTAACTGTAGGTTTAACAAGTCTATTATCAAGATTCTCTCTTTCCCTTTTCCAACAATACTGACGTCTATCGGAACCGAATATTTGAAACTTGGATTTGTCAGACCAGATAACTCGCTTCTTCGCGAAGGCGAGACGTTTATGACGATGAGTTTTGGAGAGCAGAGGCTTTTTACGTTTAACTCTTGCCATCATACCATGTCTTTTCAGTGCCCTACGTATAGTGTTAGCACTGATATACCTGCCGCCCAAATTCAAAATCCAAATGCCGAAATCCCAAATGCTGAAATTCCAAATCCCAAATTATAATTAGTATTTTTTGCCGAAATCCCAAATCCCAAATCCCAAATACTAGTAATTTGTGCATTTTGGCGTCCCAAATCCCAAATTATAATTAGTATTTTTTGCCGAAATCCCAAATCCCAAATCCCAAATACTAGTAATTTGTGCATTTTGGCGTCCCAAATCCCAAATTATTTGGGATTTGGGCAACACGTATAAGCACTGACATTAATTTTTTCGTTTATTTTTAGAGATTTTTGAAGTGCTACGGCCGTTGGTGCTTCGTCCGTCATAATTCGGCGTATGAGTACCCGTTCATTTCGTTCTTCCAAAATCCGTTTTCTTCCTTGGCCCTCTTTATTTTCTACTTGTCCAGTTTCTTCATACTTCTTTTTTAATCGTAGTATAGAAGTATGGTCAACATTTCCTAGCTTTTCGTGAGCTAAATCCTGCTTCGAGTAGAGCGATCGCATGATGTCGTCTTTCGATGGTTAGTGTCATAGTTTATTAAAAAAGAAGGGAGTTTTTTCAAGCGAATTTAATAAATGTAATATGGAAAATATTTTATATTATTTGAGTTTTTTATTAATTATTATTTTTAAAAAAAAAATTTATTAAAGTTTTTCGTTTAAAAAAAGTATCAATATTAACGCACCAAGGATTTTTTTATTTACCATTGTTAATCGATTAGCCAATTATAATTTAGATCATGTGATAATCGATTAGAATAGATAATCCTAAGATTTATTAATAAAATTATTTTAAATATTTGTAACATAATAAAAATTTTATATATTACATAAAATAAATTTAATTTTACTGTGGTGCGTTTATTTTGGAAGCCACTGTATATAATATTTATACTATATATATTGTTAAAACTATTGAATTAAGTCAAATGCAATTAAAATTAAAAAAATTGAAGTTGAGTTAAAGTAAATTTTGATTTTTATTAGTGATTGACATAATTAGTTAAGTTAGTTATAAAATTTTAAGAGTTGAGTCAAGGTCAAATTAATTTTGACTATATATGTTTTCAAAATTGATTTTGAATTTTTGAGATTTATGCAGAATCTATTCTATATATGAAAGTAAAAAAAATATCTAGTTATATATATTTTTAAGGATTTTAAGTAAAATAATTTTGTCTTTTATGAAAAACTATAAAATCAATTAATAAAGTATCAAAAAGAACAGAGTTTTTATTTTTTTAATTAATATCTATATACAATAGAATAAGATTTTAAAAGGCAGAATAATTTTTTTTTGAGTTTTATATATATATATATATATATATTTTTAATATTCACTGGTCAAATGAAAAAAATAGACAAAATTTTTGGTATAAATAGACATGGAGATTTGTAGATAATATGCAAATAGGCAGGAAGATTTGTAGATAATATGTAAATAGGCAGGACAATATGCAAATAAGTAGTTAATTTGTAGTCGATTTGTATTAAAATTTTACTACATTATGTTTTTTGAAGATAATTTGTTATTTTTTTATAGTTGATTAGACAGTGAGATTGTAAACTTTATTTTTCTTTATTTTAAACATGTATATTATTATTTTTAAATTTATTTTATATAAGCTTATTATGAGTAATAGTATAAATAAAGAACAGATCTTACAAGTTAAAAAAAAAGAATTTAGTTAGTACAATTTAATTAGCCTTTAAGTCAGAATTTAGCTGGTGTAAAATCAATTAGTTAAAGGTACAATTATTAAGCCAGTCTTGATTATACTTGCACGCAAAATTATTTTGGGGCCCTGAAATTACAATTTTGGGGAAAAAAGTCGAAATAGTTTTTTATAGAAGACGAAATTATTTTACTTAAAACCTGAAATTTTTTGACCACCCAGATTTATTCTTTGATTGAAGATACACATAATTGGGTACTTTTTTTACTTCCATATATAGAATAGATTCTACATAAATCTCAAAAAGTCGAAATACCTCAAAAATCCAAAATCAATTTTGGGAACATGTATAGTCTTGATATGAATTGAGCCATTTACCTTTATTTAATATTTTATTTATATTGTGCTTATTGGGCATTTGATAGTATAGCTATAGATATTATTTAAATTATTTTTTAAAATCTCAAATTTCAAATTCAAATTCCAAATTCCAAATCTCAAATTATTTATATAGTGTCAAAATCTGAAANATATTATTATTTTTAAATTTATTTTATATAAGCTTATTATGAGTAATAGTATAAATAAAGAACAGATCTTACAAGTTAAAAAAAAAGAATTTAGTTAGTACAATTTAATTAGCCTTTAAGTCAGAATTTAGCTGGTGTAAAATCAATTAGTTAAAGGTACAATTATTAAGCCAGTCTTGATTATACTTGCACGCAAAATTATTTTGGGGCCCTGAAATTACAATTTTGGGGAAAAAAGTCGAAATAGTTTTTTATAGAAGACGAAATTATTTTACTTAAAACCTGAAATTTTTTGACCACCCAGATTTATTCTTTGATTGAAGATACACATAATTGGGTACTTTTTTTACTTCCATATATAGAATAGATTCTACATAAATCTCAAAAAGTCGAAATACCTCAAAAATCCAAAATCAATTTTGGGAACATGTATAGTCTTGATATGAATTGAGCCATTTACCTTTATTTAATATTTTATTTATATTGTGCTTATTGGGCATTTGATAGTATAGCTATAGATATTATTTAAATTATTTTTTAAAATCTCAAATTTCAAATTCAAATTCCAAATTCCAAATCTCAAATTATTTATATAGTGTCAAAATCTGAAATTTCAAATGCTATATAAATAGTTTTCATGCTAAAATTCAATTATTCATTAGATAAAATTATGTTACTGCACATAAATTTTATACAATTTTTTTTAATATATCATATATCTCAATTTATAGATTGGTCAGATAATACTAAATTAGAAAATAAGATAAGAAAAATATGACTTTTGTATGTAAATTTCAAATTCTAATTAAAAATAAGCAACTTTTTAAAAAATTTACTATGATGGCTAAGTAAACTTTAATGCTTGGAGTTCTACTATAATTTGATATGATAAAAATCAACATTCAAAGGATGTAACATAATCCCAACCCCTGCGGAATATCCTATTCAAAAGATGTGACACGGTGATAAATACACCTATACTTAACCCTTGCGATACAGGATAAGATCTAAAACCCCCCATGCATAGGTTAAATTGTCTCACATTTCAGATCTACGTATTTCTTTTAATTTCGCGATTACGAAGCACCGACTAATTCGATGGAAAATAATACTACTTCAAGCAAGTTTTGCTCAACTTTGACTCCGCACGAGAAAGTCGATTCTGATCTTGTAGAGCAAAATATTCTTCAAAAGCCGTCGAAATTGCAGTCTTTGAGAATGGCCTTGGCGAAATCGCGCGACTCTTTAATTAAGGTCCAACCTCAGCAGTGGGCTGCAAATCGAGACAAGAATGAAGCAAAAATTATGTTTGAAAAAGTTGTACGAAGGTAAAGTTCGACATTACTAATTGCAGACCAGTAAGCTTCTGTTTAATTAACTCGCAAATTTGCTTATGGTTCGTAGATATTATTATCAATTAACAATAGGCTGTGGTCGTAACGATTGCAAAATCAAAGTTTGTCGTTCCTGCAAAAGTACAAATTAGTTAATATATATAAAATTATAATTTTATATTTTTTTATCAAATTATCGTTCCCGTTTGTTGCGTTATTTATTTACATTAATTTTTTTTTTTAAAAAAACATATTATAGATTCTCCACGAATATCAACGGATACTGCTGCTATTTTATCTGTATATTTTGCATCTCGTTCTCGGCATTTTTTCTGTTCACATTGTCCGATTGATCCGGATTTCCCTCCTCCCCGATCAAATTTTACGTCAAATATAAATAACGTTATTGATGATGATCAGCGATTAGTTCATTCTCTTAAGCCCTTTATTTATTCGTTTTTTTCGACGTCACCTTTCGCAAGCCTATTTTCATATAGTATTGGAAGCGAAAGTCCAACAGAAAATATCGACAGTACGAAGATAAATCATTCAGCACATAATGATATAGAAGATATAGATTTATCTACAATAACGCGTGCTAAACAAAATATCATTAACAATAATGTTACTCGAAAAGGTAATCACCGTAATATTTCATTAGGAAAGCAGTCAAGTTCTTCAACTCAAGGATCATTCACAAAAGGATCACATACATTCGAAGAAGCAATAAATTTAGTAAATGATAACGTGATTAATAATAATAATAATAATGATAATAATGATAATGAGAATGATAATAATAATAATAATAATAATAATAATAATAATAATAATAATAATAATAATAATAATAATAATAATAATAATAATAGTAATAATAATAATGATAATAATAATAATAATAATGAAAACGATATTTCGAAGTTTGGACCAAATTCTTTTCTAACTGGTTTATTCAAGGCATCAGGTGAATAACCTACCATTTTATTATGTTTATTTATATGTAATGCAAATTGATCTTTAATATTTTTATTTGTGCTACTCGATTTTCTAAATACAATCTAGTCATATCAACGTCAAGACCAATTATATCGCAAAATGAAAATTATGCAAATTCATCTCAATCAATAAAGGAATCAATTTTACCACACTCAGGTTAATAATCAATTTTAAATTCTGAAGTAAGGAAATTTAATCAATCACTAAAATTCGAACCTTTAATTATTTAAGATCGTAAGGATAATAATAATACTTCACTATTAGATGGTAACGAGGAACGATTATTAAATCAATTAAGTTTAAAAATATTGACATTACCACTTCTTCGTCAAGCTATTATAAGTACATATCATCAAGGGGATTCAGTTGAATATAATGAATCAAGAATTACGAAACAAGGATATTTTATTTTTAAAGATTATATTGAAGGAAAAAGAGATAAATCAAAATCATTGGGGAAACAACGACAATCAGTCCAATCCGGTGACATCCGTGGGAATCCCAAATTTTTACTTAACACTATAAAAACGGTATTTTCATCTCGTGAGTCTTTGGATCAAAGTTTCATGGAAACTACGACACAATATTCACATCCATCAAAAATTGATTTCGGATCGTTAAGAACATCATATAAGTTAATTCTAGATCTTCGCCCTCATGAATTATTTGCATCAACCCTATCAAATGCCCTTGAAGTTCTATTGGCTAGGATTGAAATGGATCCTCATATATTAGAAAGAGATGAAGGTTCATTAAGACAATTATTCATTATAATGGAATGCCCTTTATTAGTAATGTCTAGTGGAAACGGTAGCCTTTCTGTGACCCTTGTCAAAAGGTTAGTGAGAATATTAGGAAATATAGCTGATTTACGAGGAAAGGCTCAAAATAGATTAATTAGATTGTTTTCGAAGTAAGTATGAATGATTATCATTATTGGATTTTGGTTTATTGGTCAAAATGTAATATATATATATATATATTTTACCTTAATCAAATAATATGTTTATTTATTATTTAAATTAATAGATATGATATAGAAGGTTTTAGTAATATTATTCATATTCTTCATCGTTACCTTGATGATCATTATCACCCTCCTCCTGCTTTAGTCTCGCAAGAAGTGATTGCAACGGTCAAAGCGTTGGCAATGCTATGTATGATATATTTATTTTGTCTTTCTCTCCCTCATGAAGAATTTTTTGTTTTAATACACCAAATATGACATGAATTTAATGAATTGAAATTAATTGAAATAAATTGAAATAAATTGGAATAAATTGAAATAAATTGAAATAAATAGATGAAGCAAATGAAAAAGCTGAACCAAGAACGATTGTTTCTTATACTATGTTTTATAACATATGTATGTGTGAAAAATTGAATATCAAAGAAGAATATAAAAATTGGCGCAAATCGTTGGAGAAAAGGTATGATGTTTATAGAAGAGAAATTTTGTTTAAGGATTTTATTACAAAAATTTTATTCAGAATATTTACTTGAAATATTTCTTACAAATAGTAGCTCGCGATTAACCCCTAACCGACCATTTTCGTTTTTGAATTATCCAATGTTATTTGATCCTGTCGTTAAATCTCATCTTAGCAGAATTGATGCTTTGTGTCAAATGGCACTTAATTATGAAGTTATTTGATATTCTCTAATTATTCTTTAATATTCTTTCACATTAATATAATTACGTTTCTTTCTATTTATTTATTTATTATTTATTTATTTATTTATACAAAGGATTCATGTGTGCATCATACATTTTATGTACAATTACAACGATATCTTACCGACAATAATCAGATTTTTCGCGCACTTCATGAAAGGGCCACACCTGGACTTTATTTTGAGGTGCGCCGTGAATATTTGGTAAAAGATGCACTGGATCAATTGATTGTAAAACAACTTGATCTAAAAAAACCATTGAGGGTTAAATTCATTAGTGGAGAAGAAGAAGCTCAAGATCAAGGTGGTATTCAAAGAGAATTTTTTCAAGTTCTTTTGGAAAAACTTTTGGATCCCGATACTGGTATGTTTTTATACGATGAACAAACGAGATATCATTGGATTAATGGAGCATCATTGGAAAATGAACGAAAATTTGAACTTGTCGGTATCACTTTGGGAGTGGCATTATTCAATGGAATTTTGGTGGATATAAATTTTCCGAGAATTATTTATAAAAAATTATTGAATTACCCTATTGACCTAGATGATATGAAAGAAGGATTTCCGGTATATAAAAAAAAAAAAAAACAATTATCTGTCAAATGAAATAATTTTTTTTTTTCATTGAGTTTTAAATATACAACAATTTACATAGGATCTAAGTAGAGGCTTAGGAAAAATGCTTACATGGGAAGATGGAGACGTTTATGACNAAGGGCCACACCTGGACTTTATTTTGAGGTGCGCCGTGAATATTTGGTAAAAGATGCACTGGATCAATTGATTGTAAAACAACTTGATCTAAAAAAACCATTGAGGGTTAAATTCATTAGTGGAGAAGAAGAAGCTCAAGATCAAGGTGGTATTCAAAGAGAATTTTTTCAAGTTCTTTTGGAAAAACTTTTGGATCCCGATACTGGTATGTTTTTATACGATGAACAAACGAGATATCATTGGATTAATGGAGCATCATTGGAAAATGAACGAAAATTTGAACTTGTCGGTATCACTTTGGGAGTGGCATTATTCAATGGAATTTTGGTGGATATAAATTTTCCGAGAATTATTTATAAAAAATTATTGAATTACCCTATTGACCTAGATGATATGAAAGAAGGATTTCCGGTATATAAAAAAAAAAAAAAACAATTATCTGTCAAATGAAATAATTTTTTTTTTTCATTGAGTTTTAAATATACAACAATTTACATAGGATCTAAGTAGAGGCTTAGGAAAAATGCTTACATGGGAAGATGGAGACGTTTATGACATATTTCTTCGTCATTTTGAAATTTCATATGATGTGTATGGTGAGGATCGTGTATTCCCACTCATAGATGGGGGAAGTCATATAAAAGTGACAAACAAAAATCGCAAAGAGTATGTAGAAAATTATGTCGATCATTTTGCCAATAAATATATAGAGAAACAATTTAATGCATTAAAACGGGGATTCTTGAGGATGTGTGATGGAATAGTTCCCAAGGTTTGGTTATTTTTAAATAAGATGTTCGAAGATATATATTGAAGAAAGAGATAGATATTGAAGCAAACGTATTTTAATTATTTTAATGCACATTAGTTATGTCGGGCTGAAGAATTGGAGTTACTTATTTGTGGAAATAGAGTTCTCGACTTTAAAGAATTAGAAAAAACTGTAAGATATGAAGGTGGTTTTGATAAAAATCATCATACAATAAAGTATGTAAATTTATTTTATTTATTTATTTATTTTTTTTTTTTGAATATAAATTAAATTTTGATTAAATTCGACTTTCAGGAATTTTTGGTCCGTAGTTCATAATTTTTCTCATCAACAAAAAAAGCAAATATTAGCATTTGTTACTGCCAGTGATCGTGTTCCAATTAGAGGTTACAGCGATATGTCATTCACGATCCAAAGAAATGGACCCGATTCTGACAGGTAACCTTTTATTTTAATTCATTACCTCTCTTTAATCGTAATTATTTAATTATTATTATTTAATTATTTTAATTATTTAATTATTTTAATTATTTAATTATGATTATTTAATTATGATTATTTAATTATGATTATTTAATTATGATTATTTAATTATTAAATTATGATTATTAAATTATGATTATTAAATTATTATTTAATACATAGATTACCAACTGCTCAAACATGCTTCGGTGTTCTGTTACTTCCTGATTACAATACAAAAGCGAAACTCCGGGATCGACTTCTAGTTGCAATACAAAATGGAAGAGGTTTTGGTTTCGCGTAAAAAAAAAAATAGAAATAATATAGATCTTTATACTATTTATTATTATGCAATGTTCAATTTTAGAATTTTTTTTTAAATATTTATTACATTTATAATTCGATAGTTTATTTGAATTAAAATCAATTGCATTATCATTATTTCGTCATTTATCATCTATTGAAAATATTAGCATAACTATAAAATGATTAAATAGTTTATTGTTTCATTTTTCTTATTCAGGTTTATTATTTTTTTTTAAAAAAAAATAATAAAAAAAATGATGATGATGATAATATATGTACAATCTCTCAAATATTGTTTAACTGATTGATCAAAAAGAAAATCTTATAAACTTTAAATAATTTTATCAATTATTTCCGAAAGCTAATTAAAAAATAAATACATGAACTTTTAACTTTCCAAAAATAATAAAAATGTTATGATATTAATTTTTTTTTTATAAACCGTTGCAAATTTACACACAAATTTACAACAAATTTACAAATAAAATTTAAATAAATCTTTTTGCCGCAATCGATTAATTATTTAACACAAAATAATGCATTAAAATTTGTTATTATCTACTAATATAAAATTTAGACAACTTAAAATATTTTTAAAAAGTCATAGGAACAATACTTATGTTACCACACACATACATAGTATAAAATCCCATCAGTCTTGTAAAAAATAGTAAATTTTCATGTAAATTAATTTTCATCATCATTAATATGTTCGAATAGATAATTTGCTGCAAGTTCTTCATTTCGATCACAGGCAATATATGCTTCAATGGCAAGGATCCGATCAAATCCGAGAGCTTCCAACTAAATCATAATAATAATAATAATAATAATAATAATAATAATGATAATAATAATAATAATAATAATAATATAAATATTAGTTAAAATCTTATTTTCAAAAATATATAACTTAATATTTTATTAAATTTTTTTTACCCTATCGACTGCTTCTTTTTCTTCTCGTGAAAAATTAGTACTAATAAAATTTGGAGGTAGGGGTAATCCCCCTTCACTTGTTTCATCCATTCCTTCTTGCAAGAGACGCATGAACATTGGTTGATTAGAATTGATGAGCTGGTATAAGTATAATAGAATTTTTATTATTAATACATTAATTCACTGCTCGTTCCCCTTTTTTCTCTTCTTCCTTTTGCAATCTCTAAAAGTTGAAGTAATAATAATACCTGTAGTAATTGAGGATTAGATTGCCCAATTTGTTGAAGCAATGGTTGTAATAACGCTGGATTCTGTTGGACAATTTGTCTCAAGTGTTGAAATTGAGGTTGATTTCTTAAAAAATTCAATTCTTCGAGACCTCCTCCTTGTTGTTGTTGTTGTTGTTGCTGCTGCTGTTGTTGTGCTAGAGCTGCGGCTTGAAAAAGATTCTGAGGTATAGCTAAATGTGATGATAAAATGAATAATAATAATAATATTTTTAGCATTCATTACATTACATTAATTAATAAAATAAATAAAATTAATAAAATAAATAAAATAAATAAAATAAATAAAATAAATAAAATAAGATAAATTTATAACCTGTTTGAGCAGGTGAACTGGTATTTGCAGGTGAAGTTGTTGGTAAACTACTCATTAAATCTGAGGGTGCAGCAGTTGGTTCATTTTGTGTACTCTCGGGAAATCCCTGTAAAATAAATTCATTATATTAATTTCTTTATTTACTTTAACAATATATGGATTATCATTAGATAACATATATAATAAAATTCTTTTAATTGGTAAACTTACAGTCATTAAATATTCAACAGCTCTATCGGGATTATTGAAACTAGCGCGCATAGCTTTCACAACTTGATCGCGTTCATATCCCAATTCCATAATACTTTGAATAGCAGTTTCATAATCGGCTCCAGTTACTGATAAGATTAAATAATAATAATAATAATAATGATGATAATAATAATAATAATAATAATAATAATAATAATAATAATAATAATAATAATAATAATAATAATAATAATAATTAATATCATCAAAAATCTTTATGAAATATAAAAATATAAAAATATAAAAATCAAATTACAAACCTAAAATGCTAGCATTATCAAAAACATTTGTTATTGGTTGTGTCGTAGCTGTAGGATTAGTAGTTGTTGATTCTTGAGTAGATGCAGTAGTAGAAGTTATTGAAGGTGGAGTAACGGCTGGTGCTTGTATAACAGCAGGTAATTGGGGAATTGTAGATATGGCACGTGGGGAATTTTGTAAAGGCGCAGTTGTCGTGGGAGGTGGGGTGGAGGTCGAAGTTGAAGCTGCATTTTGTTGTCTTGCAGGTGGCTATATAAATATTCATATATACACATATATACATACATCCATTATTATTATCTCATTAATATTTATTCATTATTCTTACTTGTCCTAAAATATGAATATGTTTTTATATCTTATTAATTACCTTCGAAACCATGACCACCAGGAAATCTTTCTCCGAAATATTATAATGAGATAAACATTTGTCATCAGCTAAAATTTTTCCTTTTAACAGAATTCCATATATAATCAAAGTTACTTCAAATTTTTTTAATTATCTTTGAAACCTTAAGGACAGCTTTTAAATTTACCTGAAAAAATAAGTTTTTGAAGTGAAACTGTGTATTTCTGAGTCTCTTCAATTTTTTGTTTTACCATAAGGACCTTTTTAGAAGTCGCGATAAAATTGTTAAAAAAGATTTAACCAACACTGATCACAAATTGCAATTTTTAATACCGTATCCTCCGGTTCGACATCCAATTGAAATTGTTTTTGTTGCAAGGTTTTAATCGTGATCTTCATTTCGAAAAAAAAAGGCGGAACGTGAAATTACAAAGAATATAACCAACCTCTCAGAATAGATGTGTCAGCATTATGGCTTTTTATAACCAGGGTATTGCGTGTTCTGTGTAACATCATCAAAAACCTGTAAAATCAATAAATTTTTTATCAAACAAGAAAAAAAAGTGAACTCTCTCACAAACAATGAGGATTATAATTAAAGGAGGGATTTGGAAAAACACTGAAGGTAAAATTTTCGATAAAGTTAAAGAATTATTTTTTCTTTCTCGGAGGTTACATTAATTCTATTGTGTTAATATATGTTAATATGCAGACGAAATCTTAAAGGCTGCCGTCAGTAAATACGGCAAGAATCAATGGGCACGTATTTCCTCTTTACTCGTTCGAAAGTCTCCTAAACAATGTAAAGCACGATGGTATGAATGGCTAGATCCTAGTATAAAGAAGGTAACATTTTCAAGGATAACATAAATGATTATTTTTTTTGGATTCTTAATATTAATCGAATTTCTTATTTTAGACTGAATGGTCAAAAGAAGAAGATGAAAAGTTACTTCATCTTGCAAAGTTGATGCCTACTCAATGGAGAACTATTGCTCCAATTGTTGGGCGAACTCCGTCTCAATGTCTTGAAAGATATCAGAAGTTATTAGATGAGGCAGAAGCTAAAGAAGGGGCGGATTTGGGTTTAACTGGACCTACAGGTGGTGACGCTGGTCCAAGTGCTGATGATGTGAGAAGACTTAGACCTGGAGAAATAGATCCTGACCCAGAAACCAAACCTGCAAGGCCAGACCCTGTGGATATGGATGAGGATGGTAATATTATGATTTATAATGAAAAGTTATTTAAAGTATTTTATACCTAATTTTTATATTTAAAAAAATAAAAATAATAATAATTTCATGCTGTCTAGAAAAGGAAATGTTATCAGAGGCTCGTGCTCGTTTGGCTAACACGCAAGGTAAAAAGGCCAAACGTAAGGCGCGTGAAAAACAACTAGAAGAAGCTCGACGATTGGCCTCATTACAAAAACGACGTGAATTGAAAGCAGCCGGGATTGAGTAAGATGAATTTTTATCATTTATTTATATTTCTAAAACGACATATTTTTACATGATAATTTTTTTTTACAGACTAAAAGGAAAAAAGAAGAAAAAAGGAATGGATTACAATGCCGATATTCCTTTTGAGAAAAAACCAGCTTTGGGATTCTATGATACTACAGAAGAAAAAAGTCGACAAGTAGAACCAGGTTTTACCAATATTCATCTTCACAAACTTGAGGGTAAACGAAGATCCGAAATTAACGAGGAAAAGAGAAGGAAAAAACAAAAAACCGAATCAGAAGGTGGTATCAGTTTCGTTCCTGCCAGAGCTGCTCAATTAAACAAATTAAAACAGGCAGAACAAATCAGCAAAAGAAGGAAATTACTTCTTCCATCCCCACAAGTCGGAGAGAATGAACTCGAAGAGGTTTGTAGGTTTACAAATGAATTATTATTATAAATTTTTATATTTGTTTATTTTAATTGAATAATCATATTATATTCGATAATCTTTAGATTGTAAAAATTGGATTTGCTGGAGAAAATACTAAAGCCGTAGTGGGCGAGACGGATAATGTTTCTTCGTTAAGCGATTATACACCATCCAATACAGGTCTACCTTTAAGAACACCTAGATCGATTGGTGGATCTATGCAAACTCCAAGAACACCTTTATCAGTCCGTTCATTGAGAACACCTACTACTGGTTTGTTTATTATAATATCCTTTTGTTTTTGTGTTATGTTTTTGGATTTTGTAAAAATATAAATATACACACATATATATATAGTTGATTCAGCGACCATTAAACAGCTTCGAGCAGGATTGGCAAGTCTTCCAGCCCCCAAAAATGACTTTGAAATTGTTTTACCCGAAGCTGAAGCTCAGGATGAACTTCAAGATAGTATGGAAGGGATAGAAGAAGATTCTAGCGATAGAGATAAAAAATTAAGAGAACAACAATTAATTGAAGGTAATTATTATAAAATAATGGATTGTAAAACAAATGAATTTCTAATAATAATAATAATAATAATAATAATAATAATAATAATAATAATAATAATAATAATAATTGATATAAAATTAATTTCTTTTATCAGAGAGAGCACGTCTTAATCGTAGATCACAAGTTGTTAAACGTGATCTTCCTCGACCAGTTAATGTAGACGAATTAACAATTGACGATTTAGCTTTTGAAGGGAATGAAATCGAAAAGATGATTGATTCAGAAATGATAAAATTACTTAAACATGATGCAATTGTTTATCCAGTTCATGGAAGTAAATTAAATTCTCAAAATTTGGAATCATTTGAATCATTTGAAGAGTTTACTGATGAATTGATGGAACAAGTAAATATATTATTTATATATATTTATATATTTTTAATATCACATTTACGTATATTGATAAAATTATTTAATGATATCATTATTTTGTAGGCAAGAGAAGCGATACAAGCTGAGATTGGAACTACAGCCAATGAGTCTGATTTACCTGAAGATTGGCCCAAATTCGAAGATTTAACTGGGATTAAACAATTCCAGAATCAGCTCGAAGTGAGTTTTTTTTTTTTTAAAAAAAAAATCCAATAATATTTTTCATAAATGAAACTTTTATTGAGCATTACATTTTCTCTACAGATTAACCGAAATCTAATGATAAAAGATGCGTCCAGAGCAGCTAAATTAGAAAAGAAATTAAATATCACGTTGGGTGGTTATTTGGTATGTTATAAAGTAATATGAGATTTGATTTTATTTTTTTCATTTTTTTTACCAATGTTATTTTTTTTTTCATTATAATTAGAGTCGTTCGAGTGCTCTTTTGAAGAAAACTATAGAATCCTTTGAAGAAGTTGAACAAGCAAAGATCGAACTGGATTCTTTTCAATCATTAAATTTATCTGAAAAAGTTGCGATTCCAAAACGTATTGAGGTAATATATTATTTCATATATATATATATATCACATTAATTAACTTCATATGACTATTAATTAACAATATTCTATCACGTTTTGATTAGACTCTTCAAAACGAAGTTGATCATCTCGCTCAACGCGAACATGAACTTCAGGAACGATATAAAACACTTTTGACCCAAAAACAAGAAATTCAACTCCGAATCGAAGATTTATTAAAAGCAAATGAAACTGCCTAATTAATTGCAAAATTTGTAAATAGACATCTAGAGTTAATATGTTTTTTTTTCTGCGATTATCTTTCCCGATTCAGTATTAAAAATGAACATTTTAGGATTAAATTGATTAAATCAAAAGAAATTATTTATTAAGAGCGTTATATTTACTAACTACAAAACAATAACTTTTTTTTTCTTTTTTTTTTTATAATGATTTACTACTAATTTCGAACTCTATAATACAAATAAAATTTTATAACTAAAATAAAAGTAAAACATTGTCCGAATATATAAAATGTGAAAAAAAAAATAAAAGTGAACAGTCTAAATTAATACTTTACTATATAAATTATTTAAAGTTAGGTATTATTTTAATCCGAAACTAAATCCCTAAGAAATAATAGTATTCCTTTTGCATCCAACTCTAAAGAAACACGTTCTTCGTAAGTTTTATCAGGAAAACCGAAACCTCCATCAAGTGTAGTTTTATGATGAATACCATTCCAAGTAGTGGTATCTGACATATTTGTTGTAAGTGATGTACCAACTGTGAATGTGTGATGATAATAAAATGCCGAAACAAGACGAATAAATAAAAGTGGACCCCATTTAAGATAAATTGGGCATATGGCTGTTCTAGTAGTTCCTTTAAAAGGTTGTCCTGGAGAGAGATGACATGGTAATTGGGTACCATTGGGAATCCAATAACATATAAACCAAGCACCCAATTTTTCACTAAAGATATACGCCATATCTCCATCAGGCATAGGTCCAATAGGTGGAGGTGCCATAGGATCATGACATGGAGTTTTACAATTTGGACAAACCATTTGTGAGGAAGGCATATTAAGCCATGTCTCAATGCATGATTTATGAAATATATGAGGACAATTGTTCATTATTACAAGATCCTTATTTTGACTAAATGCAAGTATTATTTCTGCGCAAATAGTACAACTCTCTTGAGATGAAATTGCTTCTTGAGTTCTTTCTTGATTGGCCATTGTAAGGATTTGTTGTAAATTAACAGATCTATTGGTTTCAACTTGTTGTCTTTGAGCACAAATTTTTCCTTTAAAACTGTTTAAACTTTTTAACATGTTAATTAATCCTTGATCCAGATTTGTTGAAGATGTATTCTGACACTTTGACATAACCAAATCTAAATATGATACCAAATTTGGATAAATTCCTCCAGATGGGACGGGCCAGAATTGTTGATTTGCCATTAAAGCACCATAAAATGGTTCAAGTCCTTGACTTATATTGGCTTGAACTTCCCATTGAAGCATCATTTGTTGAGCCTTGCGTATAATCCAATTAGATTCTAATGGTGAGGGAGTCTTCATAAATGAAGATATATGTTGTCGAAAAAAGGTTGGTGAATGAGGAGCTACATTAAATGCTGCTAAATGACCAAAATTGTAGGTAGAATTACTAAATCCAATAGGTTGATTATTTCTGACACTTTGATTAACAAATGGAGGAACCACTTGAAAAGGTGGTAATATAAAAGGACTTATGGTATTTTGGGGAACGATTTTATCATAAGTAACAGCTAATATTGGTAATACTTGGGAATTATCGTATACAACATATTCATCAGCGACAGAAACGAAATGTTTAACACTATGATGATCTTTTGGTGGATATTTTGTGTGATGACTAACTGTTTGATTTAAAGAATTATCATATATTTTACCAAGTGCAGTCACACAAACCACCAAAGACCTTTGAGAAGGGTTATGTCGACTTGCGAAAAGATCACATTTTTCAAAACTCGGAGATAAGTATATTGCGGGACCACAATTATCGTATGATTTTGAAAATCGACCATCCTAAATATTAAGGGATTAAAAGGGATTAAAAAGAATTAAAAATATAAAATAATGGAATCTTCTATGGTCAAAACGAATTACTATCATAATAGCTTACTAAACCATGATCTAATATCGAAGTTACATTATCTGGTTGAGTACCATGAAATAACACGGTATCCTTGAATGAAGTTTCAAAAAATGCGTCTTGTGAACTTGAAGCTGCTCTTTCCTCTTGTTCTTTCGCTTGCTGTAAACTCTTAAATGAGTGATATCTTAAAATCAAAAAATAAAAAATAAAAAAAGAACCAACCAAAAGTTATATATTGATGACCTTTGAAAATGCGTAAAATTTCATGAAATTTCAACTGAACGACTACATACAATATTACCTTTCCCACATCATTCTATTCTGTAATACTGAAATCGATGTTATTTTACATAAAGCTTGTTTCATCGGACCATCAAAATACGCTGCAATATCCGTATATAGTGCATCTTTCTCTAATAAAGTGACTTTTCTTGGTGGCGAAGTTAAGGGGACATTAAAATAAGGACGAACACGATCTAAAATAAGTTTTCCGTCTTCAAGTTGATATTCTCTCTTTCCACTCATGGTATAAAGAAATTATTATTATTATTATTTTTTTTTTTTGAAATTTCTTAACAAATAAATCACTTATATAATCAAAATAACAACAACAAGTAATTTACCGAAAGATAAAAGGCTTTTATGCTTTTTTTGTGGAAAATACTATATCTTTGTGATATGTAGTACAATGTCAGATAAATTCTATAGATACATTCTATTGTATTTTCAAAAAATTACCTTTTTTTTTTTTTTTTTTTTTTAATAAAAAAAAAAGGAGCATAGACTTTATGGTTTGATTTCTTTAAGCAGGAGGACGTGGCTCCCACTTCACCTGAAATTCATTTTGACCCTATCGTCAAATTAGATGAAATTGAAGTGAAGACCTTAGAAGAGGATGAAGACGTTCTATTCAAAATGTGAGCTTGATTAGGTTGGAACTATTGTGTTTAGAATTTCTTGATACTTTCACAACAGATATTCACTTGCTTTTAAATATTGGATTCTAATGAAATGAGATGCAAGTTCGCTAAACTGTTGAATATTAAACAAACAATTGGAAGATTAATTCAATGGGAAAAATTATATAAAATGTTTTCACATTCTACGAGCTTCCAAACACTTTTTTTTTCAATACAATAATTCATTATATTCTGATGTTATGTTATTACTTTATTGATAAAAATCAAAATTTCACGTTTTTAGGCGTGCCAAATTATTTCGATTTGATAAACCTTTGAAAGAATGGAAAGAACGTGGTACTGGGGATGTTCGTTTCCTTCAACATAAAGAAACAAAAAAGATTCGTTTGGTAATGCGACGAGATAAAACTCATAAAGTCTGTGCGAATCATTACAGTAAGTTATTATAAAATGTTACATCATGTAATTTAAAAAAATGATATATTTTTATTTATTTATTGATTGATTGTCTAATCGTTATCTTATCTTTTAGTTACTACCGCAATGCAATTATCTCCTAATGTTGGATCTGATCGATCATGGGTATGGAACGTTTCTGCCGACGTTTCCGATGGAGAAGCAAAACAAGAGCTCTTAGCTATCCGGTTTGCTAATACCGAAAGTAGGAATTAACCCTCTCCATTTAATCTTTATTTATTAATTGATTTATTTATTGATCAATAATATTTACTATTTTTTTTTTTTTTACCAAATAATAATGTTAGATGCTAATATTTTCAAAGAAAAGTTTTATGAAATGCAAAAGTTAAACGTGGAAATATTTAAGCCAGAAAATAGTTCTGGTTCAGAAGTCGAAGAAAAAAAGGAAGAAAAGGAGGAAGAAAAAAAGGAAGAAGAAAAAAGTGAGAAGGATGAAGCGAAAAGTGAAAAGAATTAGAATATCTACACATATAATCACTCTATTTTGCCTTCTAATGAGAAAATTAAATTTAATAGTTTTAAATTAGTTATTAATATCAAGAATAATAAAGTTTATTTTTAATTTTGTTAGTAAACTTTACTTTCTTTGATTGCAAACAAATAAATAAAAGTTTATTACAAACATTCTTGCATTTATAACTAAGGGACTTCACTTATATTTGATCTGTTATGACACCTCGAGACCTAATGGTTATTTTTTTTGATATATCAAATACTTTTGATTAAAATGGTTATTTTTTTTTTTGATACTTTTAGTAATGTTACTAATGATCAGATTTCTTTCATATATTGAAAAGTGGTATTTATGGATTTCATGGTTTACGTAAGCATCAGTAATAATCACCTGATGCGATCTTAGCCAATCGTAATTCAAGAAAGTATATTCACGTGTTTATATAAACTTTTGATAATAACATTTTAACAGATACAAAATATCAGAAATCATTAATCAAATTTAAAATTTATAATAATAAAATAAAAAGTTTTATAAATACAATAAATATGTTTAATATATATTAATATTACATTAATTTTAATTTTTTTTTGTAAAATGTTGTTTGATTTCTATATAATCATAATAAATAAATAATAAAAAAAAAGTAAAATTTAATAAACAATAATAATATATAATAATAAATAATAATAATATTAATAAAATTACCTTCAATAATGTTCAGATAAGCCTTACAAGCAGGTGAATCAGGATATTCATCTAAAAATGATATTCCCATATCACATGATTTTCCTAATAAAAAAATATAATCAATAAAGATTTATAAGAAACAATATAATATATAAATAATGATAAATGTTTTGAAGCTTTACCAATTCTTGGATCCAAAGGAATTGATCCCAAATATTTTATTTTCATATCTTCAGCCATCTTTTTTGTTCCACCTGTTGTTGGAGCAAAGATTTTTGATTCTCCCTATATTATATATATTATATATATAATATGTCATCAATAATATAAAGAAAAAAATAAATTTATTAAGCATTAAATATTATTATTATATTACCTTGCAATTGGGACAAACGAATCCACTCATATTTTCAACAACTCCTAAAATTGGAATTTTGACCTTTTTACAAAAATCTATTTCTTTTCTAACATCTTGTAATGATATCTCTTGTGGTGTTGTTATTACAATTGCTCCATCAATTCCACTTTCTTTAAGAAATTGTGCAATTGATAAATGTTCATCAGAAGTACCCGGTGGTGTATCAATTAACATGAAATCTAATTCACCCCAATCTACATCTTTTAAAAATTGTTTAATAATTCCTATTATATAAAACATTAAAAATTTATTTTAAACATTAAATTAGAAATTAAATAATGTAAATAATAATAATAATAATAATAATAAGATATTATAAATATTTCACCATTCTTTTTGGGTCCACGCCATATAACCGCATCATCAGGATTAGGTAACATAAATCCGATTGACATAACACCTAAATTATCTTGAACATAAACTGGTGACCATCCGGATAAACTTTGATGAATTTGCTCGCCCTCTAATCCCATTATTTTTGGAATTGATGGACCACATACATCAATATCCACCACTCCAATCTAAAAAATTATTTTAAATTGTGAATTATTATATAGTTATTTAATTTATTTATGTAAAATCAGTAAATCAAAAAAAGAATCTACTTGAATGTTTTCATCACTTGAAAAAGCAAATCCAAGCTGGGCGGTGAAAGTACTTTTACCAACTCCTCCTTTACCA
The DNA here is from genome assembly GCA_003547095.1 of Diversispora epigaea. Taxonomy (NCBI): domain Eukaryota; kingdom Fungi; phylum Glomeromycota; class Glomeromycetes; order Diversisporales; family Diversisporaceae; genus Diversispora; species Diversispora epigaea. The sequence continues at coordinate 142,855 of PQFF01000299.1, read as the reverse complement.
GATAATATAAGTATTTTATGTTTAACTGAACTCAATTTTTCTTTAATAATTTGTAAATCTAGTAATCAAAAGGAAATGAAAAAAAAAAAAAATAGTGAAGAATAGTTATAAAATATATGACAAGAAGAAAAAAAAAATCATAAGCAATTTTACCTGGATCAGGTCCTTTGGGAGTAGTTGCACATATATTTTTGTTTGGGCAACCTTCACAAGCTGAAGCTTTTCCAGCTTGTTCAGTACTTGGTCCCTATATGTATTATTTATTATTTAATATTTTGAGCCTTTCTAAAATTACAATTCAAAGGAGAAAAGAATTTAAAATGTTACCGGACAATGCTCTGGTGCGTTTTCTGGTTTCTCGGTTGTAGGCATTTCTACTTATTAAACAATTCAATTTTGAAAATACAATATATATATCAGTCAGGGCAACATGCCATCATTTTGTGTAACCCGAAAATACATTTTTTCGTCAATAAAGTTACCCAACCTTCTAATATTCTAATATCTACTTTCTATCTAATATTTAAGTTTAAAGAAATTTTTATTATATTGTTTATAATTTTAGTTCAAACTTTTACGATTATATATTAAAATTATATAAGTTAATAAAAAATTTATCATTAATTTCAAATATTATAATTTTATTAAAATTGTATAAAAGAATATACTTCGATATTTATTTGTTTTTTCGATATACGTATTCTATTTGATCATTCGAATCACATGTGGGAGGTTCAGTATTGAAATTTTAATTTTTCGATTTAGATTGATAAAGGAATTGTCTTAGTTGTTTTATGTTATCGTATCGTTCTATCTACTTCATTAAAAGAGTTGAAAAACACTACTATATTAGACCAAAATATTTCTGTTCAAATATTTGAAATTATTAGTAAATAAGTATTAATAATAGAATTAAATATACATTTTATTATAGATATCATTTATTAATTAATGATGAATTGGAAATCTGAAGAACTATCAGAAAAAATTAGAAAAATTATCAAGTTATCATTTCTCTTTTAATTTTATCATCGAATTTTTGATAGATACCAATAAATGTAATTTATTGGAATGAATTCAAGGATTTGAAGAAATTTTATAATACATTATTGCGAATCAAGAATCTTTATTAGTTTCACTTTGTATTCACGATTTTCTTGATGAGTCAAAATATTGTGTAAAATTTGTTATCTCTTAATTTTTATTACAATAAGATTGTTTTTATTGATCAGTTCAGTTTATTTACAATTATTATTACTACAACAATTATTTCTTTAGCTAAATTTGTTAAATAAGTCTAATATTTTCTTGATATAATGGAAGTTCTTTTCAAAAATTAAATCTTTAAACAAGTTAAGCAAGTCAGGTAATCCAAATAATGATATATACTTATATTATTTACTTGGTTAAAAAATTTCCCATAATAACTTTAATAGCTTAGTTGGTATAATAAACAACGAATTTGTTTTTAAAGATGAGATGAAGAGTGGATAAAGCAATTGAACAAAATTTATATAATTAATCTATCTTTATTATCGAACTATTATTTAATTAATTAAACATTTTATCAGCCTCAAGGCTTGTCTAATTCAGGAATTCTATTACTTTGGTTACAATCTCGTGTCACGAATATAGTGAATTCTATATTCTATACACGGGTTTTTGGATGATAATTTTTGTTTCTTTCTTTTCTTTTGTTTTTGATGATATTTCTTATTTATAAACATATCTATATAAACACGTATTTCTAAAGTAGATTTTTTAATATGATAATATATGATATTATTCGAATGTAAAATATTCTCTATAATAGGTTCGAATAACATAATAAAATCATATCTTATTGCACACATTCTATACATTTTTCTTAAAATAACAAACTTCTAACTTACACGTCATCTGATGATATACGCCCAGAATGCAATCAAGAATATAAAACTCGCCCCCTGCTTGACGGCGAACATGCAACTCTAAACATTTCAAAAATAATTTTGATAATAAATATTTTGATATAATAGATTGGATACTTTATGATACAAATAGTAAGAGGTCAATCCATTTTGGCTTGGTGGATTGATGGACCAATTCATTCAAGAATGGGATATTGGAAATCAACAATGGAAAAAGAAACAACCAATTTAAAAAAAGTTTGATAATTTTGCAAATTTAAATGAAGATTTCACAAAATTATTTTCCAAAATATATATTATTTAGATGGAAATTCATTTGATTTTATGGAATTACACAAGACCTAGAAATATATGATGATTATAGGGGTGGAAATCTTGGAGATTATTTAAAAAATAATTTTAATGATTTTATTTAAGAGACTTAGCCAATAATCATTCAAATATTTGTGATATGAAAAGATTTGGCAATGAAAATATGTAATGGATTACAATCAAGAATTCCATTTCATAAGATTAATTCCTCTGTATGTAAACCAGGTGACAATATAACTATGTATATAAGATATGCACAATCATCTTATAGTTGTTTTTTCTCTCAACTAAGATTTGTTGCTATTATTCCTTCTCAATGTTGTTACGGCACTTCTTCTCCACTTCTTCTATGTCCATCACACCTAATTGTTTTTACTACTCCCCTCAATATTAATACGTTGCTTTTCCTCACCTACCATCACACCCAATCCCTCAATATTAATACGTTGCTTTTCCTCACCTCACCTACCATCACACCTAATAATACTCTCACTACACCTAATAATACTTTCACACCTAATAGTACTTCCACCAAACCTAATGATACTCCCATCACACTTAATAATTCTTGGATTAAGAAGATTCAAGAAGTTGTCACAACTTATTAAATTGGGTGGATTAATTGGTGGTGCAACAGTGGTTTGTGCATTTGTAATTGGAAATAATTGGTACTCTACTTCCTTTTTTTCTTGCTCTTTTGTGTATAATTTGTAATTTGCTTTTTACAATTAACACTCTTGTCTTGCTAATTTTTTTAAAATAGGAGGTTAAAAAATGAAATTGTTGAATTGAGCAAAAATATTGGTATAATTATAATTCCTAAGATGGAAAAGATAAAAAAAAAGACAGATACTAATGATTGCGAAATTACTTCTCATAATAATTAAATTTATGGTTAAATTTTTACAAATTTCTTTATTATTATTGTATTTATTATATTTCAAGTATTATAAAAATTCATTTTTATGATTATACAACAAGATCATTTACTACATATAATAAAAATGATGTAATTAAGTGTTAAGTTGATGCAATCTTAATAATAATTAATAATTATTTATTATAAAAATTAAAACCAATTTAAAAAAATTCCCTATCGTTCAATAAAAAAAAAATAAGAGTTAAACAGAAATTCACTTTTGTTCATTTATTAATAAAATTTCGAATTAAATTAAAAAAAAAAATTAAAAATCTTACATTATTTTCATCTCTTTATTACTTTTATCAAATAAAACCATTTCAGATTCAAAATGATTCATTATATACTTGTGATACTTGTGATACTTGTGATACTTGTGATAACCCAGATGGTATAAATTTTTAGGTCTGAAGTAAAAGTGAAGATTATGATAATAAGAATAGGGGTTTTTTTTTAATTTTATTTTAACTTACCTGGCGACGTCAACAAAGGGGACATAACATTCGATAAAATGATAAAGTGACTTTATTTTGAAAAAAAAGTAATAAAGTAAGTGTGTACATTTATCTCAAAAAAAAAAGAAAACCAATTTGATAGTAAAAAATAAAAATAAAAATGCAACTTAAAAGTTTCTTGAGTTGAAATATTATATACAGGAAAATGCTAGTTATTCAAATATAAAGTTTATACTATTTTGAATCCAATCTTATTTATTTATTTATTTACAATTTTGGTTCGAATTTTAACTCATTACTAAAAATAAAATAAAAAAAATGATTATAAATAAATTATTATTCCCTATATCGTGATGATGGTGATGATGGTTTCCAATTTCGTGATGATGATGATGATGGTTCCCTGTTTCGTAATGATGGCGATGATTCCCTATATTGTGATGCTGGTGCTGATTCTCTATTTCGTGATGGTAATGGTGGTTCCCTATATTGTAAATGTGGTTCTCTGGTTCGTAATGGTGGTGGTGATTCTCTATTTCTTAATGGTGGTAATGGTTCCCTATATTGTAATGGTGGTGGTTCTCTAGTTCGTAATGGTGGTAGTGGTGGTTCTCTGGTTCGTAGTGGCGATGATAATTCTCTGGTTCGAAGTGGTGGCGGTGGTTCTCTGGTTTGTAAAGGTGGTAATGGTGGTTCTCTGGTTCGTAAAGGTGGTAATGGTGGTTCTCTAGTTCGTAATGGTGGTAATGGTGATTCTCTGGTTCGTAATGGTGGTTCCCTATTTTGTAATAGTGGTGACGGCGATGGATCCCTGGTTTGAAATGGCGGTGGTGGATCTCTGGTTTGAAATGATGGTGAATCTCTGGTTTGAAATGTCGGTGAATCTCTGGTTTGAAATGTCGGTGGATCTCTGGTCTGAAATGGTGGTGGATCTCTGGTTTGAAATGTCGGTGGATCTCTGGTTTGAAATGGTGGTGATAATGGTTCTCTAGTTCGCAATGGTGGTGATAGTGACGATTCTCTATTTCCTCCTCTATAAGGACCTCCTCGTTCAATTTGATTGTCATCATCTTCATTATGTGGCATTCTTTTTTTTCGAGGTTCATATGATTCTTCACTTGAATATGCATTTTTCTTATTATCATCATCTAAAATAATAGTTTCATCATCATCCAACCAATTCGTTTGTCTACCAATTTTTTTCCTTGGTAATAATCTATCTTCGGCATTATTAAAATTATTTAGTTTAGGTGGTAAGGATGATAATGGTTCTCTTCTAAGTAATTTCCTATCTAATCTAACTTTATCTTTTAAAAATCTACTTTGTTCAATCTGTGAATTTTTTTGATTTAAATCCCAAAGTCGAGTTTTATAAAATTTCAAATTATTTTTCCATCGTTCTTCTGTATTATCAGGTAATTTACCTCCGGATTTATCTAATGCAATACCATAAGCATTTATAATAGTTTTTAAAAATGTTTCATCATCAATTTCGAATGGAAGTTTGGGAACACCTTGCCTAGTAGCAGATGCCACAAGTGATATTGGATCATTAAGTCCTATTTGATCAACTTTATTTAATATCCAACGAACTTCTCTCACCATAATATTTGAATCTGATTCCATAGTCATCTCTAAAATCTTGGTAAGCGCTGTTGCTTTAGGAATTACTCGATGTTTAATTATAATTCCAAAAATATCTTTTACAATATCTAAAGTTTTAGTATTTTTACAAGATTCCATAAGTAAATCAAATGTTAAAGATCCCGGTTCAAGTCCTAATTCAAGAACTTGTTTAAAAGCTCCAATTGCTTCATCATATCTTTTAGTTTCATTGAAAAGTGATATTAAACTATTAAAATTTTGTATGTCAGGTACCATGTGTGGAAATCTTAGTCTAGCTTCACTAAATAATTTAACACCTAATTCTGGTTGTTGTGATTTAAAACATAATCCCAACATGATATCAAGTGATTTCGATGTCATTTGTATATTATAAGGAAGAGGTCTAACAGTGTCATCACCAATTCCATAAATATTTCTAATAATTTCAAATCCTTTTTCAACTTGTCCAACATTTCTAAAACATAATAAAATCGCACATACTAGATCATCATCAATTGAATCTTCTTCTTTCATAGGTCTTTGAGATGGTTTTCGAACAAAATACATCGCTCTCTCATAAACACTTGACCAAATATTTGTAGCAATTTCAAAAGCTTGATCCGCATGTTTTTTACAATTTTTTGCACAAGCAGCTAAAACTATTGTATGAGTTTCTTTATTGGGAGTTAAAGAAAGATTTCCTTGATTTCCCGGATTAAAAAATACATCATAATTGCTTATTAAGGCTTCAAATTCGTTGGCACGAAAACAAACTTTTAATAGAGCATTCGCATGATTTACAGTTAGTCTATAAGTTGATTTTGTTCGACTAGATCTTCTAATACCATCAACAATAGCTCTAGCGTGAAATATATTATCAGGTAATGCTCGATATTCAGCTAAACCATTTAATAATAAAGAGTAGGTATTTTGACTAGGTTGCAAAGAAAATCTCTTCATCTATAAAAATAATAATAATAATAATAATAATAATAATAATATGGTATTATTGTTATTATGATGATGATGATTTTTTTCAAGAATTATAAATATCAAAATTATTCTTTATTACCTCATTTAACAATCTAACTCCTAATTTTACCCTACCTTTATCAACACATTCAACAATTAATTGATTCCAAGTTATTTCGGATTGATCATTTATATCAGATTCTAAAACTAATTGAACCGCTTCCTCCAATTTATCTCGTTGAGAAAGCAGAATAACTTTCTCTCTTAAAGGCCTTTCATTCTCTTCATTTTTATCCTCTTCCTCGTTAACTTTTGCATTGAGGAATTCGAAATCTTTTTGAAGAAAAAATTTTGGTCTTTCGGGTAAGGAGGGAGTTAATTGTGGTGTTGTTATTTGAGAGGGAGTTGGTGTTGATAATGGGGGAAGAGGAAAGGTTTGTGTGTTTAGGGAACGTAAAAATAATAATTTTATTGTTGAATTGTAATTATTTAAATATGGAAAAGGTTTTGAGAATATAGGAACAATGGTGCTATGATTTGATTTGTAAGAACTTTGTAAAGACTTTAAAGATTTTGGAACCAATTTTGAAGTATTTTGAAGCATGGTTGAAAAATTTTTTTTTTTTCGACCAATTTTTTTCGATGACGATCTAAAATTCTTAATATCTAATCTTATTTATCGTCTATAGCCAAAAAATTTAACCCTAAAATAAGGTCAACTTTAAAAGGTTAAGACATGTGACACATACCAAAAATAGAAATTTTATCCGATAATTTTGACTTGCTCTTTCAGAATTATCGGTTTATGTGATTTATATTTTTTTACTGCAAATATTACCATCTATATAATATTTTACAATCACGTTCAACGGTTATAGAGGTTCCGCACTGTATCACAAGATTCAAATAACCCGATACTCATTATTATGACAACACTTAAACCCTATCAAAGAGAATTTATAAAATTTGCCATCTCTCAAGATATTCTTAGTTTTGGAAGTTTTACATTGAAATCGGGTCGAGTTAGTCCTTACTTTTTTAATGCTGGTGAATTCAATAAAGGTAGTTCATTAGCGGCTTTAGGTCAATTTTATGCATCAGTTATACAAGAAGATGAAATTGGCAAAGAGTTAGAATTTGATGTAATTTTTGGACCAGCTTATAAAGGCATTCCATTAGTTTCATCAACAGTAATTGCGTTATCCGAAAAATATCATAAAGATATTCCTTATTCATTTAATCGAAAAGAAATTAAAGATCACGGAGAAGGAGGAAATATTGTTGGAGCACCATTAAAAGGAAAAATTTTAATTATAGATGATGTGATTACTGCAGGAACCGCTATAGAAGAAAGTTTAACAATTATTAAGCAACATGAAGCAATTCCGGTGGGTGTAATAGTAGCGGTGGATAGACAAGAAAAGTGCAATAATAATAATAATGATGATGATGATGATGATGATGATGATGATGATGATAATAATAATAATAATGATGATGATGATGATGATGATGATGATGATGATGATGATGATGATGATGAAATTTCAGCTATCCAACAAATTAAAAAAAAATATGAAATTCCTGTATTATCAATTGTTTCTTTAGATCAAATTATTCAATATATGAGAGAACAAGGTGGTTATGAGAAACACTTGAAAAAGATGGAAGAATATCGGAAAATTTATGGAATTTAAAAAAAAAAATATTATTGAAAATTTTAAAGTAGATAAATTCCCAATTCTTTTCTCATTTCATCCACATCCTTATTCCAACATTTTTCAAAATAAACATTCATTAATAATTTACATTGTGAACCACATTGAATAGCCCAAGGAACATATTTACTAAATAATCTTGTTCTTTCTTCAGATGATAATAACATTGGTCCAAATATTGAACTTAAAAATGTCATTGGTAATTCTGTTTGAACTAATTCAAACCACTTAAGGGCTAATTCTCCTTCAAGATTTGCTGGTAATTTAGTAAGAGTATGAAAAAAATCGTGACCTTCTCGGTATCTTTGCATTACATATGATAATTCATCATCATAAATGTATTGTACCTAAATATTTTTTTTTTCACATTCAAAGGAAATATATTAATAATAAAAAATAATAAAAAATAATAAAAAAAATAAAGTCGTTAAATTAAATATATATATACCTTAACGCGAGAATCGGGAGTAACTTTTTCCATATCCAAAAAATCAGCATACTCTTTTCCAAATGTACCTTCAGGTAAAGATCTTAAATAAGGTATATCAATGGTTTTTGAATTAATAACTGGTCGTTCTCTTAATATGCAACGACCAACAGGATCTTTTAACATATTATCTCGAAGTCGGCTAAGAAAAATTGAGCTGGTGGTTTCTCCCAATGTTGCAATCATATCTTTTTTTAATAATATAATATAAATATAATATAAATTATAAATTATAAATATATTTAATAATTTTAATAATGAATTGAGAATTCTTTCAAGTTGGTAGATGTGTTGGAGATATATTAGAGAAGATATAAGAAAGAAGAGTGTGAACCTTGTCTGCCAGGATTGAAGAAAGCACCAAAAGCAGATGAAACAGCCAAAAGACCATGCTGGAAATTCGTAATTGGGGTATTGATTGAGATAGCCCTTTTGGAAACTAGTTGGAAAAAAAAGAGAAAAATTCAATATAAATAGAACAAATGGAATTCTTATCATTATTTCTTCGTACCTGAAAATTGATTATTATTATTGTTATTATTATTACCGTAATTATTGTAATTATTGTTATTATTATTACCGTAATTATTGTAATTATTGTTATTATTATTACCGTAATTATTGTAATTATTGTAATAGAGGAAGTTGTGATGAAAAATTCTTGGAATTTGGAAAGAACTAAGTAAAGATGTTGTTCGTATCATTTTTTAATGATGAAAGTTTGAAATTGTGTAATGACGATTATTTATTAGAGTTGATCTTACTAAATTCAAAAATCATGGTTGTTTTTTTTAGAGCGTGGAGAATAAGTAAAATGAATAAAGGTGATAGTAAAGAGTGATGAGGTTAATACTTAAAGAGATGTTAATAGTAAACTCTTAATTCTCTGTATTTACAATCATATTTTGTGACCTGAATTACAAAATATTTGTTTTATTGAAAATATTTGTTTTATTGAAAATAACGTCATAATTAAAAAATGGTAAATACGATACGTAATTAAAAATATTCTTTGATGTATAGATTTACCAGTGTAAGAAATAAATGTTTTATGAAATCAATAACATTGGATCGTTTCTATCATCACTTTATATATTATAATTTATTCATTAATTTAATAATGTTTAGCAAAAAAATTTTTACTCTCTGTTATTGAGCGTTTACTATAGTCATTGTTTAGTAATCACATGATTTTAATTAAGAATATTATTAATAATTATAATCTTCCGATTCATCTGTATCTTATCTGAATTATCAGAAATTGAAGTTTCATTCGTTTCATTTAAATTATTTGTTGTATTTTGCTCCATAATTTAATTTAAATATGAAAATAAATCAAGTGAATTTTTTAAGTAGTAACGTAGTAACGAGTGTTTATAATTGATTGTTTAGTGTGGTGTCTATTTTTTCTAATAATATATAAATTGATTTGTAATTTAAAAATTACGTACCATCGAGCTTTAACAATATTTCAATTTCCTTTTTAACTGAATTACTACGAAGCAAAAATAATAATAATGAATAAATAGAAAATTCATGTCATGATCCTTGTGTGATCGTAAATACTATTTATTGACGTTATGGTGTGATGCCGCGTACGAAAAATAAAATAAAATATTTTAATTTTTATTTAAATAAAACACATTTGGAATAAGAATTCAAAATAATAAGTAACTAATAACATTATATATGAAATTTACATATAAAAATGTAAATTATTCATTCTATTCATTTTTTTTTTTTAAAAAAATAAAAGTGATTTGTAAAAACAATTAAAGAAAGGGTGTTAATATTAAAATAAAATTATATTTAATGCTCACCCAAACAACTATTCCCTTTATGGGATTTCCATACTAAATTCTTCAGTAACTTATGAAATAAAATACAATCAAATATCATATCATTAATTTTATTAAGAAAATTGCTAAATGTCACCGTAGGTGATTTTCACCACCGGGCAAAGTTAGGATTAGGGCTGATCAAAGAATTATGAAATTTTGCCTAGAGGTGACAATCACCTGCGGTGATATCTAGCAATGCCCTATTATTAATATTAAAATAAAAGTTGAATTAGTTGAATTAGTTGAATTGATATTTGAATTAAATTATAAATTAAATATATTGTAAAAAAGCTTACTTTGATAATCTTTAGTAGTTAACTCATTTGTATTTTTATCATCATTTTCATTAAGATTCTTAGGCTTTGGAAGATTTTTGAAATTAAAACATCTACTGGTGTAGATTGCTGATGGATGTATTTCATATGATGTTGAACTATTTGTATTATTGTAATCCACTGGATTTGTTAAGTTTAATCTGTTACATTCTTCAATTTGTCTATATATTTCTGATTCTTTAACCTCTTATTCTATATAATCATTAAAATCAATAAACAATTTTTCGGCGGTTGGTCTTTGTACTGATTTGCATTCCAACATCTTTTCATTATGTCTATTAGTAATTGAGATATAACAATATTAGATGGAATTTCTGGTCTATATCCATTACAAATCTTTAATACGAGATCTCTATCATAGGGAATATTATAGAAAGGAGGAATTCCTGCTAATATTTCAAACATGATCATTGCAAAACTATATGTCTGATGCCTTTGAGTAATTATCATCACCAAATAATTATATATTGAATTACACCAAAAACCTTTTGTTTACTATCCAGTTTCATCAGCTGGTTTAGATAAACCTAGATCAGTATGAAAATCTTGGTGAATTAGGCTTATTATGTATATAATATAATCCACTTGAAATATAAAATAAATTCTTTAATTTATCTAACCATGATAATTTAGAAAAATTTGATTTAAAAAATTTCTAAGATTGCCACCCTCAAAAAAACGGCATCATAAACATATAATCCTTTGTCTCGGGATTTTGTGCGATATCCAACACGGTACTATTGCTACAAATTTAAATTTTGAATAATTTTTGAACTAAATAGATATAAAAATGTACATAAACAACTTATAAGTTTAATCTAATTTTTGTGAATGATCTTGTACGGACTTAATGATGATGTTTAGCAAATTTTTTTAATTTTTTCGCGATCCGTATGTATACCTTTTATAAAAGAATATTATATTAATATAAAATAAGTATAAATTACCTCATTTAAAAATTCAGTTTTTATATTTTGTGACCTTCTTTTCCATTGTTTTTGAATATTCCAATTTTCAATATATCCCTCCTTCCAAATAGCTGAATATATTTTTCCAAAGTCTCCTTTATCAATATATTTTATGTCTTCAAATTTGGAATATGGAATCCATTCAACAAAGGAAAGAATTCCAGTACAATTTGATTGGGACTCTTGAATGATTACATCATCCTTGTTCAATTTCCAAAATTTTGTTGAAAATTTTGAGAATTACAATATAAGAACAAATCATTGTATGTATTTTTCTTTCCACATTTTTCACATTTCCATAATAATCTCCATAATCAACTTTAGGAGTTTCTTCGGTATCTGGTTTATCAGAAATCGAAAATTCATTTATTTCATTCATACTTCATTTAAATTATTTGTAGTATTTTGCTCTATAATTTAATTTAAATAAAAAATAAAATTAATTTAGAATACGTGTAGAAAGTCAAGTGAATGTTTTAAGTAGTAGTGTTTAAAAGTTTTTATAGTATAGTATAATAGTGTGGTTTACTGATATGGCGTACTAAAGAATTCATATAATTCGATTCGCTAATGATAATGATATTGTCCAATTCAATTATTACTTTTATCAATTCATCATCATCAGGTGCTTCATATACTAAATATATTCATCAAGAGAATTACAAAAAAAAAATTCACCGATTCGATTTTCTTTTTCAGATCGTAAAACTTGGAAATTAAATTTCATATGAAAAGAATTTATAGAATATGGATTTTGAAAAGCTTGAGGGTTAAGATATAAGCTTTTATTTTTTATATGCATTAATTAATTATTCTTAATTCTGTTATATTTATATGAAGTAAATACAGTAAATATAAAAAATCAATTAAAGAATTATTCCCTTTATGAGATTTCTATGCTTCATTCTTCGGTTGTAACTTATAAATAAAATACAATTAATTATCAATTAATATTAAAATAAAATTAAAATTGATATTTGAATTAATTATAAATTAAATATATTGTGAAGAAGCTTACTTTGATAATCTTTGCCATCATTTTCATTAAGATTCTTAGGCTTTGGAAGATTTTTGAAATTAAAACATCTACTGGTGTAGATTGCTAATGAATGTATTTCATATGATGTTGAACTATTTGTATTATTGTTATCCACTGGATTTGTTAAGTTTAATCTGTCACATTCTTCAATTTGTTTCACCATTTCTGAGTCCATAATCCATTCTTCTATATCAATCTTATAATAATTAAACTCAGTCATCAATTCTTCGAAAGTTGGTCTTTGTTCTGATTTTGCATCCCAGCATCTTTTCATTATGTCCACTAATAATTGAGGTATAGAAATATTAGATGGAATTTCTGGTCTGTATCCATTACAAATCTTTAATGCAAGATCTCTATCATGGGGAATGTTGTAGAAAGGAGGAATTCCTGTTAATAGTTCAAACATGATCATTGCAAAACTATATACGTCTGATGCCTTTGAGTATTTATCATCACCAGATAATACTTCCGGAGCTATATATGGAATTACCCCAAAAACCTTTTGTTTACTATCTTTAGAAATTCCAGTTTCATCAGCAGGTTTAGATAAACCTAGATCAGCAATAGAACATAATAATAATTCAGGATCATACAAAAGAACATTTCCAGTATGTAAATCTCGGTGAATTAAATTAATATTATGCATATAATATAATCTATATGAAATATAAAATAGATTCCTTAATTTATCTAACCACGATAATGTAAAAAAATTCGATTTTAAAAAATTCCTAAGATTGCCACCCTTAAAAAATGGCATCATAAACATATAATTCTTTGTCTCGAGATCTTGTGTAATACCAAAATATGGTATTGCTGAAGGTTCATTACATATTAAATGATTCTTGAACTAAATAAATATAAAAAAATGTAACATAAACAACTTATAAGTTTATAAAAGAATATTATATTAATATAAAATAAGTATAAACTACCTCATTTAAAAATTCAGCTGTAATATTTTGTGAATTGTTTAAAGATTTTAATGCAACTTCTTCGTCACCAAATCTTTCCCATTGTTTTTGCTGAATATTCCACTTTTTAATAGGTCCCTCTTTAAAAATAGCTGAATATATTTTTCCAAAGCCTCCTTTATCAATATATTTTATGTCTTTGAATTTGGAATATGGAATCCATTCAACAAAGGAAAGAATTCCGGTACAATTTGATTGGGATTCTTGAATGAATTCATCAACATCTTTGTTTCCGCTTGTCCAATTTCCAAAATTTTGTTGAAGACGTTGGGAATTACATTGTAAGCACCAATCTTCATTTGTATTTTTATTTCCACATTCTTCACATATTCCATATTTTCCATTATCATCTGTATCTGAACTATCAGAAATTGAAAATTTATTTATTTCATTCACTACTTCATTTAAATCATTTTCAGTGTTTTTCTCCATAATTTGATTTAAATATAGAAATAAGAATACGTGTGAATGTTTTAAGTAACGTAGTAACAAGTGTTTAAAATTTTTTTATAATTGATTGTTTAGTGTGGTGTTTAATTTAATAAGATACAAACGGATTTGTAATCTTTTATTAAAAATTACGTAACAATATTTAAAAAAATTACGTCGCCCTTTTTATTTTTGTGATACGATTAACGTGTCCTGTGTGATCGGCGTACAAAAAAGAAACGCGAATGTAAAGAAAAATAACTAATAATGTAATGTTATATGAAATTTACATATAAAAATGCAAATTAGTAATTTGTTAGTAAAATTAATTAAAGAAAAGGTTTTAATACCAAATGCAAAGATATGTAAATGAAGATTTCATGTAAGATATGAAAATAAATGAAGATGTATTTATTATCATGTTAAATATTGAAATAAAAAATAAAAATTACCAATATTTTTGAATTATTATTTATTGCTAATATTAATAAAGTCTCATTCCCACTTCCCTGTTCACCTACCTGCTTTAAAATAGGAAAAAAATATATAAACATGCAACTATCACATATATCACATGAGCGAGATCAGTGAGCGGGATTAAGTACTTGCATAGGTCTTAACAAGCAAAATTCAGGCCAGAACATACAGCGTCCTACCCCCCGAAAATAATCTCTTAACAAGAAAAAGAGTTCGGGTTTTTTAAATGAATGAATAAAATATAATACCGAAATGATGAATTTTTGTTAAAAAAAAATTCAATTAAAAAGAAAAAAAGAATTTTTTTATTCAGACATAAAACTTGAACCTAAATTAAAATTCTAGAATATTTATATAGGATTGAAGGTTAAGCTTTTATTATTTAATAAATTTAATATTTGCATTAATTATTTATTAACATTAATTCTTAATTCTTTGTTATATTTATAAGCTTTTTTTATGAAGTAAATACAGTAAATATAAAAAATCAATTAAAGAATTATTCCCTTTATGAGATTTCTATACTTCATTCTTCGGTTGTATCTTATAAATAAAATATAATTAAATATCAATTAATTAATTAAATTTATTAATATTAAAATAAAAGTAAAATTGATATTTGAATTAATTATAAATTAAATATATTGTGAAGAAGCTTACTTTGATAATCTTTATCATCATTTTCATTAAGATTCTTAGGCTTCGGAAGATTTTTGAAATTAAAACATCTACTGGTGTAGATCGCTGATGGATGTATTTCATATGATGTTGAACTATTTGCATTATTGTTATCTGCTTGATTTGTTAAGTTTAATCTGTTACATTCTTTAATTTGTTTCCATATTTCTGATTCCTTAACCCGATGTCTTATATTATCACAGTAATTTTCAAAATCAATCAACAATTCTTCGGCAGTTGGTCTTTGTTCTGATTTTGCATCCCAACATCTTTTCATTATGTCCACTAATAATTGAGGTATAGCAATATTAGATGGAATTTCTGGTCTATATCCATTACAAATCTTTAATGCAAGATCTTTATCATGGGGAATATTGTAGAAAGGAGGGATTCCTGTTAACATTTCAAACATGATCATTGCAAAACTATATATGTCTGATGCCTTTGAGTAATTATCATCACCAGATAATAATTCGGGGGCTATATATGGAATTACTCCAAAAACCTTTTGTTCACCATCTTTAGAAATTCCAGTTTCATCGGCTGGTTTAGATAAACCTATATCAGTAATTACGCAGTATTTTTTACCATAATTATCATACAAAAGAATAAGAATATTTCCAGTATGTAAATCTCGGTGAATTAAATTAATATCATTATGCATATAATTTAATCCCCTTGAAATATAAAATAAATTCTTTAATTTATCTGACCACGATAATTTAGAAAAATTGGATTTTAAAAAATTTCTAAGATTGCCATCCTCAAAAAACGGCATCATAAACATATAATCCTTTGTCTCGGGATCTTGTGTAATACCAAAACACGGTACCGCTTTTGATTCATTACTTATTAAATGATTTTTAAACTAAATATAAAAAAATGTAAAATAAACAACTTATAAGTTTATAAAAAAAATATTATCTGAATATAAAATAAGCATGAATTACCTCATTTAAAAATTCAGTTGTTATATTTTGTGAATTGTTTAAAGATTTTAATGCGACTTTTTTGATATCGATATTATTTCTTTCCCATCGTTTTTGCTGGATATTCCACTTTGTAATAAATCCCTCCTTCCAAATAGCTGAATATATTTTTCCAAAGCCTCCTTTATCAATATATTTTATGTCTTCAAATTTGGAATATGGAATCCATTCAACAAAGGAAAGAGTTCCAGTACAATTTGATTGGGACTCTTGAATGATTTTATCAACATCTTTGTTTCCACTTTTCCAATTTCCAAAATTTTGTTGAAGACGTTGAGAATTACATTGTAAGCACCAATATTCGTCTGTATTTTCATTTCCACATCCTTCACATATTCCATAGCATCTATAATCGTCTTCAGATTCATCTGTATCTGTAGTATCTGTATCTGTAGTATCTGTATCTGAACTATCAGAAATTGAAAATTCATTTATTTCATTCACTACTTCATTTAAATCATTTTCAGTATTTCTCTCCATAATTGATTTAAGTATAGAAATAAGAATATGTGTAGATAGTCTTAAGTAACGTAGTAACGAGTGTTTAAAATTTTTTTTATAATTGACTGTTTAGTTTGAGATTTGTAATCTTTTATTAAAAATTACGTAAACAATATTTAAAAAAAAATTACGTCGCCCTTTTATTTTGTGATACGATTAACGTGTCCTGTGTGATCAAATCTCCTCGAGCAATGTGAAATTTACATATAAAATGTAAATTAGTGATTTATTAGTAAAATTAATTAAAGAAAAGGTTTAAACATTATAAAACAACTATTTCCTTTAATAATAAATACAAAGATATGTAAACAAAGATTTCATGCAAAGTACACGAAGATATGAAAATAAATGAAGATGTATTTATTATCGAAATAAAAAAAATAAATAAATAAAAATTATCAATGTTTTTGAATTATTATTTATTGTTAGTATTAATAAAGTCCCATTCCCACTTCCCTGTTCAGCAAACATAACAAACTATCACATATATCACATAAGCGAAATCAGTGAGTGGGGTTAGTACCTGTGGGACCAGCATAGGTCTTAACAAGCAAAATTCAGGACCCAAAAACTTTCTCTTAACAAGAAAAAGAGATCGGGTTTTTTCAATTTACGCGTATATATAATATATACATGTAAATAAATGAATGAATAAAATATAATATCGAAATGATGAATTTGTGTTAAAACATTCAATTGAAAAGAAAAAAAAAGAGTTTTTTTATTCAGACATAAGACTTGAACCTAAATTAAAATTCTAGAATATTTATATAGGATTGAAGGTTAAGCTTTTATTATTTAATAAATTAAATATATGCATTAATTAATTATTAACATTAATTCTTAATTCTTTGTTATATTTATAGGTTTTTTTATACATTAAAAATCAATTAAAGAGTTGGCATTATAATAAATTATATTTAATACTCACCCAAACAATTATTCCCTTTATGGGATTTCTATACTTCATTCTTCGATGATAACTTATAAATAAACTGCAATTTAATATCAATTCATTAATTAAATTTATTAATATTAAAATAAAAGTAAAATTGATATTTGAATTAAATTACAAATAAATATGTTGTGAAGAAGCTTACTTTGATAATCTTTATCATCATTTTCATTAAGATTCTTAAGCTTTGGAAGATTTTGAAATTAAAACATCTACTGGTGTATATTACTGATGGATGTATTTCATATGATGTTGAACTATTTGTATTATTGTTATCCACTGGATTAATCTATTTCTAATTTTTTAACCTCTTCTTCTACTCTTATAATTATGAAAATCATCAACCAATTCTTCAGAAATTGGTCTTTGTTCTGATTTTGCATCCCAGCATCTTTTTATTGGGTCTATTAGTAATTGAGGTATAGCAATATTAGATGGAATTTCTGGTCTATATCCATTACAAATCTTTAATGCAAGATCTTTACCATGAATATTGTAGAAGGAATTCCTGTTAACATTTAAACATGATTTGAGTAATTATCATCGCCAGATAATACTTCCGGAGCTATATATGGAATTACTCCAAAATCTTTTGTTCACCATCTTTAGGAATTCCAGTTTCATCAGCAGGTTTAGATAAACCTAGATCAGTAACAATCTAATCCATATGAAATATCTAATAATTTAGAAAATTTTGATTTCTAAGATTGCCAACACCACCACAAACATATAATTCTTTGTCTCGAGATCTTGTGTAATACCAAAACATGGTATTATTGCTACAAATTTAAACTTTGAATAATTTTTGAAATAAATAGATATAAAAAATGTACATAAACAACTTATAAGTTTATTATCTTAATATAAAATAAGTAGAAATTACTTCAGTTGTTATATTTTGTGAATTTTTTAAAGATTTTAATGCAACTGGACATTCAACCATTGTTTTTGCTGAATATTCCAATTTTCAATATATCCCTCCTTCCAAATAGCTGAATATATTTTTCCAAAGCCTCATTTATCAATGTATTTTGTCTTCAAATTTGGAATATGGAATCCATTCAACAAAGGAAAGAGTTCCAGTACAATTTGATTGAGACTCTTGAATGATTTCATCAATATCTTTGTTTCCACTTGTCCAATTTCCAAAATTTTGTTGAAGACGTTGAGAATTACATTGTAAGCATCTGTATTTTTATTTCCACATTCTTCACATATTCCATAATCTCCATAATCAACTTTAGGAGTTTCTTCGGTATCCGGTTTATCAAAAATTGAAATTTCATTTATTTCATTCACTACTTCATTTAAATTATTTATAGTATTTTGCTCCATAATTTAATTAATTATAAAAATAAAAATAATTTAGAATACGTGTAAAAAGTCAAGTGAATGTTTTTAGTAACGTAATAACAAGTGTTTAAAAATTTTTTATAGTATAAGAGTGTAGTGTCTAATTATTCTAATAAGATATAAATGGATTTGTAATTCTCTATTAAAAATTACGTACCATCGAGCGTTTAAATTCTTAAATTTTTTTTAATAAGAAATGGCTGAATCACTACGAAGTAAAAAAAAATGTCGGAGTAGTGAAACTGAATAAATAGAAAATTTCATGTAATGAGAATAAATTCCCTTTTATTTTTGTAATGTGCTGCTGTGCTTCTTGTGCGATCGTAAATACTGGTTTATTGACGTTACGGTATACGGGTGTACGAAAGAAAAGAACCAGATTTTTAAATACTTTAATTTGAAATAAGAATTTAAAATTAATAACATTATGTGGAATTTATATATAAAAATGTAAATTATTCATTCTATTCATTTTTTTTAAAAAAAATAAAAGTGATTTGTAAAAACAATTAAAGAAAGGGTATTAATATTAAAGTAAAATTATATTTATGCTCTATGGGATTTCCATACTAAATTCTTCAGTAACTTATAAGTAAAATACAATTAAACTTATTAATATTATTAGAAATTAAATATATTGTAAAAAAGCTTACTTTGATAATCTTTAGTAGTTGATTAATTTGGATTTTTATCATCATTTTCATTAAGATTCTTAGGTTTTGGAAGATTTTTGAAATTAAAAAATCTATTGATATAGATTGCTGAACTATTTGTATTATGTTATCCATTGGATTTGTAATTTAAAAAAATCAATCCTCAGTTGGTCTTTGTTCTGATTTTGCATCCCAACATCTTTTCATTGTGTTTACTAGTAATTGAGGTATAGAAATATTAGATGGAATTTCCGTTCTATATCTGTTACAAATCTTTTAATACAAGATCTTTATCATGGGGAATATTGTAGAAAGGAGGAATTCCTGTTAATATTTCAAACATGATCATTGCAAAACCATATATGTCTGATGCCTTGGAGTAATTATCATCACCAGATAATACTTCCGGAGCTATATATGGAATTATTTCAAAAACCTTTTGTTACTATCTTTAGAAATTCCAGTTTCATTAGCTGGTTTAGATAAACCTAGATCAGTAATATAGCATATTCCGTGATCATACGAGAGAATGAAAATCTTGGTGAATTAAATTAGTCTTATTATGTACATGTCTTAATCCACATGAAATTTATCTAACCATGATAATTTAGAAAAATTGGATTTTAAAAAATTTCTAAGATTGCCACCCTCCATCACAAATATATAATTCTTTGTCTCGGGATCTTGTATAAATACCACACGGTGTTGTCATTACATTTTAAATGATAAATAAATATAAAAAATGTACATAACTCATAATAAAAGAATACTATATTAATATAAAATAAGTATAAATTACCTCATTTTAAAATTCCGTTATATTTTGTGAATTGTTTAAAGATTTTAATGCAACTTCGTTACCCAATGTTTTTGCTGAATATTCCACTTCCACTTTTCAATAGGTCCCTCCTTCTAAATAGCTGAATATATTTTTCCAAAGCCTCCTTTATCAATATGTTTTACGTCTTCAAATTTGAAATATGGAATCCAATCAACAACTTCAGTACAATTTGATTGGGACTCTTGAATGATTACATCATCTTTGTTTTCACTCCAAAATTTTGTTGAAAATTTTGAGAATTACAATGTAAGCACCAATCATTGTAAGTATTTTTATTTCCACATTCTTCACATATTCTATAATCTCCATAATCAACTTTGGGAGTTTCTTCGGTTTATCAGAAATTGAAATTTCATTTATTTCATTCACTACTTCATTTAAATTATTTGTAGTATTTTGCCTCATAATTTAATTTAAATATAAAAATAAAATTAATTTAGAATTCATGTAGAAAGTCAAGTGAATGTTTTAATTAGTAACGTAGCGTGGTAATAGTATTACCAATTGTTTAGTGTGGTGTCTATTTATTCCAATAAGATATAAACGAATTTGTAATTTTCTACTTAAAAATTACGTACCTTCGAGCTTTTAATTCTTAAACAATATTGGAATTTTCTTTTTTTTTTAAAAAAAATTAAAAATATAACGTCGTAGTGGTTGAAGCTAAATAAATATCGCATATCATAAATCCCTTTTTATTTGTGAATTAACTATATTGACGCGTATTTTCCAAAAGAATTAATTGCTTCCTGTGCGAACGTGAAGCGTTACGAAAATTTATTGTAGAAATAATTATCGCGAAAAGAATTTGATTTTAAATATAGTAATAAAATACATTTGAAATAAGAATATAAATAATACATTATGTATGCATACATTTTTTCCTATTTGAATATAAAAGAAAAAAAAGATTACATATGGGGAAGATACAATTTTAAATTAATTAAATTAAAATTAAATTAAAATTCTCTGGTTAAAATTATTTATATTTTATTTGGTCTGGTTTACATTCTAAACACACCAAAATGTGTTTTTTGAATAGGTGCATTTAAAGTAGCACTTAAAGCTAAACCAAGGACTTTACGGGAATCAGCAGGATTAATAATTCCGTCATCCCATAGACGAGCAGATGAAAAATAAGGATGTCCTTCTAATTCGTATCTTTTCCGTATTGGAGTTTTAAATTCTTCCTCTTCTTGTATTGACCACTAGAAATTAATAATAATAAGATCAATAATAGAATTAATAATAAAATCATTAATAATTAATTGGATAATTTATATTTCGAATCATCCTTACCGTTTCACCTTTCTTTTCTTTTGCATCTCGTTTGATTTGTGCCAAAACATTTGCCGCTTGTTCACCTCCCATAACGGATATTCGTGCATTCTTTCGGTCATCAAATATGTTGTTTTAATTAGAATAATTATCAATTAATGAAATAGATTTATATGTATCAATTCCAAAAATAATAATAATAAAATTTACATACTGGCCACATCCACAAAAATCTAGGACCAAAAGCTCTTCCACACATTCCATAATTACCAGCTCCAAAACTACCACCAATAATCATTGAAAGTTTAGGTACTTTTGCACAAGATACTGCAGTAACCATTTTTGCTCCATTCTTTGCAATTCCACCTGCTTCCGCTGAGGAACCTACCATAAATCCCGTAATGTTTTGAAGAAAAATAAGAGGTATACCCCTTTGTGCACAAATTTCTATAAAATGCGTTCCCTTTAAAGCTGATTCTGAAAATAGAATTCCGTTATTTGCAACAATTCCTACCGGATAACCATAAATATGAGCGAACCCTAAACAATTGATTCGAATTAATAAATGTTATATTTAACAAATATTATCTAATTTTTTTTTGTCCGTTGAAACGTTTTATGAGATTCAAAAAATTATTTATACCAGTAACTAATGTGGTTCCATAAAGTTCTTTGAATTCTTTAAACCGACTACCATCTACAATGCGTGCAATTACATTTCTAACATCAAATGATTTACGCAAATTATCACCTACAATACCACCAAGTTCTATAGGAGAATACAAAGGTTCTTCAGGTATTCTTAAATCGAGCTGAATAAATAAATAAATATATCATCAATTGTTAAATTATTGCTAGACTATTGTTAGATTACTTTTTGTTAGATTACTTTTGTTAAATTTCTTACATTATGTTTTTTTGACCAATTTAATGTAGCGACGACATTTCTTGCAAGTCGAAGAGCATCTTCATCATTTATTGCATAATGATCTGTAACACCGGATTTTCGACCTAAAAAAAACCCATCAAAACCATCTCGCAAATAAAAATAAATAAATAAATAACACACAATATATGTATAACTTACTATGTAAATCAGCACCTCCAAGTTCTTCTGATGTAACAACTTCACCAGTTGCTGCTTTAACTAATGGTGGGCCAGCCAAAAAAATCGTGCCTTGCTTTGCTACAATTATGCTCTGATCTGCCATGGCAGGAACATAAGCACCACCTGCTGTACATGATCCCATCACTACTGCTATTTGAGGAATTCCCTCGGCAGACATCTTTGACTAAATAATAATACCGATAACGCAATGCATTTTTTTTTGGAAAGATATAATAATGATTATGAAATTTTCTTTGATAATAGTAATTAGTGTAATCGATCTAATATTTTTTTTTTAAAAAAAAACCTGGTTATAAAAAATACGTCCAAAATGATCACGATCCGGGAATACATCTGCTTGGTTTGGAAGATTGGCACCTCCTGAATCAACTAAGAGATAATAATAAAATCTTTGATTAAAATTTGATCAATGATCAAATTATTGTAATTAAAATATGATACATTAATAAAAATTTATTCATCACCTAAATATATAGATGGAAGTCTATTTTCGTAAGCGATTTCTTGTGCTCGTAAATGTTTCTTGACTAATAAATATATCAATGTATAAATATAAATATATAAATATAGAAATATAATGTATTTATGACATTTAATGGATACTTACCTGTAATTGGATAATAAGTTCCTCCTTTAACAGTTGAATCATTGGCTATAATCATACACTCTACACTGTATAAAAAAAAAAAAGAATATTTTATCAAATTTATTATAACAAGATTTCAAATATAATGTCATCAAAAGAGAGAGAAATTATTAAAACTAACCCTGACACACGACCAATTCCAGTAATTATTCCACCAGCGGGAATTTTTTCTGAATATAATTTATAACCAGCAAGTTGAGAAAATTCTAGGAATGGTGATCTTTAAGAATTGTGTAATCCTTTCCTTCAGAATAAGAAAATATTTTTTTTTTCCTTAAAAAAAAAAATAATAATGATAATAATATAATTTCTAAAAATTCATCTAACCCATTATCCAGTAATCGATTTATCCTTTAAATGAAATAATTTAATTAAAGAAAATTTCGAGATACCAATTTTAGACTTTTTTTTAAAAAACAAAAAAAAATTACCTATCACGAGGCAAAAGTTTTTTTCGTTCCAGATGACGTTTTCTAACTTCTTTCCCACCACCTAAAAAATGTAAAATAATAAAAATAAAATTGATATATCAAATTTACTAATTCAACACATAAAATTCATCTCATTCAATTACCCAAAGTTATTTTTCCAACAATTTCTTCTAATTCATTTACTAATTTATTCATTCGTGACGAATTCTCCTAAAAAAATGACAATAATAGATTTTCAACATTCTATTATTACATATCATTACATATTATTATTACAGTATTATTACAAGAATTATTATTATTATTATTATTATTATTATGAAATTACTTTAAATTCTGTACTTTTGGTGTCGACATTACTAGGAAATATATTTGCAGCCCTTTCATGCCATTCATGGTATTCATTAGAAATGATTTTATTATTAAATTTATTTTTAAATTTTTTTCGAACTTCAAAAGTTGTAAATGAATAAAATGAAAAAAGTGGTCGTCGGGAAAACATGATATTATTTCAAAATGGATGATAATATTAACACCTATATATATATATTATTTTGAATTATACAAACTAGGATATTTTTGACCAAATTCGGAAAACAATGAATTAAACAATATCAGTCAGGCGATATGTGATATTTTTTTTTATTATTTTTCAATTTTTATATTTTATTTAGTTTGTTTAACATTGAACTTTACATTTATNATTATTATTATTATTATGAAATTACTTTAAATTCTGTACTTTTGGTGTCGACATTACTAGGAAATATATTTGCAGCCCTTTCATGCCATTCATGGTATTCATTAGAAATGATTTTATTATTAAATTTATTTTTAAATTTTTTTCGAACTTCAAAAGTTGTAAATGAATAAAATGAAAAAAGTGGTCGTCGGGAAAACATGATATTATTTCAAAATGGATGATAATATTAACACCTATATATATATATTATTTTGAATTATACAAACTAGGATATTTTTGACCAAATTCGGAAAACAATGAATTAAACAATATCAGTCAGGCGATATGTGATATTTTTTTTTATTATTTTTCAATTTTTATATTTTATTTAGTTAGTTTAACATTGAACTTTACATTTATGACAAAGATTCTCCCAATATTAAAGTTTCGCAAGTACCAAGAATTATGTTTATTGAGTTATATGTAAAACCAAAAAAAAAATTATTACGTATTGTAACTGTAATGAAGCCACTATACCTCTTCAATATTGGATGTTTCGCTATATATGTCATCGTCGAAGGGCAGAGAATCCCAATCATTTCGTTTTAAAAAATCGAGTACATTGACATTATCCAATTTATAGTCAGAAATACTGACCTTGACGACATCTTCTATTTGTTCTAGAATTAATGATTTCAATGATTTCTACACTATCTAAATACCATATTGATTCGGACGTTCCTGAACCTTCCAATTTGACGCTCATGTTGAAAGAATGAAGGGATATTGATGGGTTCAGGAAACAAGTGAACAGAAAAAAATAAAATTATAAGCAATTGCTTCTAATTTTTAAAAAGTATTCGCATTCTTTTTATCACCATCAACTCATGTAATAAACCGTCAGGTATATGATGCCGTAATAAAACAATTGTTTTCTATTTTATTTTTTCTTGTAAATGTCGTCTTTACTTTCTGGTTTATCACATGCCCAATCTTTCAATAACCTCACAATCATACCAATTATACCAATTATTTGTTTTATGTTAAAAAGAATCAAATGTGTTAAATAAAATTATCAATGAGCTGATTGGAGAGTCTTCCAAAATTTAGAACCATTTAGCATACTCCCGTATTGCAACCGGATAAAACTTGAGACACTTATCCCATTGTATAAAACCATCAGCAACATTGAATCTAACAATGATAAATCAAGTCACACTTCTTACTAAAAGAATAGTAACGTTAAAGGGTCTCACCACAACAATAAATAACTGATCAAGTATAGACTGACTGGTGCCTTCTATCAACACTGGTTGAATGATGGAAAGAAGATTCACAAATAGGCAGTGAGATTTGTGGCCGATTTTTGATTATTCGACGTGTGTGAGGTGCATCGTTATTATCATCTTCATGATCATTTCGTGTATGTGTATTTAGGAAATTATTATCGCATCAGTAATATGGGAATTGTACAGAAGCAACCTTATAGAAAATTTGTAGATTGGATTTGCAATCAGAAATAATTTATCTTTTGGCAGAAGTTCAGAACACACAATTAAGGTATGAATATTTCGGTTTTGACAGTGCATTTCATGAATCAACTTCTAATGACAATTCTTATGTACGTACGAATTTATTAGTATTAACATTTACTTGATTCAAATTTGACATGTACATTTGAGTAATTTATTAATTAATTTCAGTCGTCAGCTTGTATTAACTTACTCAATTCTGTTCTAAATAAATTCTTTGTGATCTGCTCCATTTCAACAGTTTTCTTTTTCTTTTTGCCTTGATGGGGTCCGGCTGGACGATATCGAGTTTCTCGGGCATATTTATTTTGACCAGTGAAACACTATCATTAGATATATTTATTAATCAAATAACTGATTTGATTTTATAATTAATTAAAAAAAAAGATTTAATATTATTTGAATAACTTTGTTTAGTGACTTGAAAGCAGTTTACTTTGACAAAAGTATTTAATTTACATTACAAAGTTCTAAAAGTGATAAGAAAAACATTTATCTTTTGATCTATTTGCAAGCTGGTTTAGTGAAAAAAAATATTCAAGTAGTCCAAACAACTTTGCTCAAAGATGATTTTACCAAAATTATAGCATGAAGTTTTAGAAGTACATAAAAAAATTTATAAGTGTGCATGTTATTAAAAAAAATAAATATTTTTTCAAAGTATTTGCAGTGAAAATTGATATTAAGAAGTTTTAATGACTTTAAAGGTATTTTTCTTTAAACAAAGTACTGAAGGTATGTTGAAAAATCTCAAATATAAAAGTTTCTCATTATAATAAGTATTATTACCCAAGAATCATGAAATTTTTAGTCGATTTAAAAAGAAAGAGAAGAATAAAAATGAGTTCTATTTGGCAACAACAACCAAGAAATCATTACATTTTTTTTATCTAAATCTTCATTATTGTAAATCTGATATTTTATAAGCAAGACCCTTTTTTATTGTAACGTTCGACAAAAAAATGTCAATGGAAATTGAATCTTCCGAGTTAGTAAAAAAACATATTTCCTTTCAGACTTGAATATAAAAAGGTTACTTATATAAGCGTCTTTAAATTAGTGTTATTCGATTAATCTTGCAGTTTTTGAAGGAGAATAATCTTCTTAACAGCTATGCGGCTCTACAGGTTTTAAATTTTACTTAAATTTTATTTAAATTTCCACAAATTTGGTTTTTTAATTTGGTTTGATTTGGTAGGAAGAATCTACAATCGCCTTAAATACAGTAGATTCCATCGAATCTTTCACAAATGAAATAGTTCAAGGACATTGGGATGTTGTACTTAGAACAGTTTCTAATTTAAAAATATCACAGCGAAAATTAATCGATCTCTATGAACAGGTTTTTTTGATTTATCATTATATCTTCTGTTCGTTTTATTAGTAGATCATACATCATTAATTCAATTTTAGATAGTTTTAGAACTTGTAGAAATGCGAGAGTTGGGAGCCGCAAGAACTTTATTAAGGCAAACCGATCCTATGCAAATTTTGAGAGATAACTATCCGGAACGTTACTTACACCTTGAACATTTACTTTCACGGACATGGTTTGATCCTAAAGAGGTTATTTGATGTGATATGATTTGATACTAAATTTTACAAATTAATTCTTCATAAATTTAACAAAAAAAAAAAATCAATTTACGACTTATTATTACCATTATTATGGATTTAGGCATATCCATCTGGCATAACAAAAGAAAAAAGACGTCAAGCTATTGCTGAAGGTTTTTATTATAAAATCCAATTTTTAGTTATTCATACTTAATAATACCATATAATTATAATAATAATAATAATAATAATAATAATAATAATAAATTTTATAAAAAGGGTTATCAAGTGAAGTAACAGTTGTACCTTCATCGAGACTTCTCGCTCTTTTAGGACAAGCAATAAAATGGCAACAACATCAAGGATTGTTATCACCTGATTCAGCTTTTGATCTTTTTAGAGGTTCTGCTCCTACCACCAAAGTTGAAGATGATGCGGTACCCTCGAAATGTTATTCTACCATTAAGGTTTCCATCATTTATTAATTTTAGTCTAAAATTTAAAATTTAATTTTATTATATATAATTATTTATATATAATTTATAAATTTTATTATTTATTTATAATTTATAGTTTCCAAAAAAATCACATGTGGAGTCAACCGCTTTTTCACCTGATGGACAATGTTTAGCTACTGGTAGTATGGATGGGTTCATTGAAATATGGAATTTTTTAACTGGTAAAATTAGAAAAGATTTCAAATATCAAATGGAGGTTTGTATTTAAAAATTTCATTATTAATTTTTCAAGTAAATAATAATGATATAATCAAATTAATTTTATAATTTAATTTAATTTATAGGATAATCCAATGTTAATGGAACATCCAGTATTATGTTTAAATTTTAGTAGAGATAGTGAAATGTTGGTTTCAGGTGCTCAAGATGGGAGTATCAAAGTTTGGAAGATTAGTACGGGACATTGTACTCGACGATTTTCCCCGGCACATAGTCAAGGAGTAACTTCTGTATGCTTTAATCGTGATGGTAGTCAAGTATTAAGTTCAAGTTTTGATCATACAGTTAGACTTCATGGATTGAAATCAGGCAAGACATTAAAAGAATTTAGAGGACACACCTCCTTCGTCAATAGTGCGATATTCTCACATGATATGATGAGAATAATTAGTGCCAGTAGTGATGGAAAAGTAAAGGTATGCAAATGAGAAAAATAATTTTATTCAAGGAATTTTTTATTTCTTATGACCGCAACGGAGGCGAAAAAAAATTTATTAAAAATTTTTATAATCAATAGATTTGGGACAGCAAATCAAACGATTGTTTACATACTATAAATCCTCTCGGTGAACACGCAACTCAAACCATTTCAGGCGGAGCAACTGTCAATTGTGTTATTCAAATGCCCAAAACTACAGATCAATTTATAGTATGCAATAAAAGTCCAACAATTTTTTTGGTGAATTTGAGAGGACAGGTTTGTTTAATTATATATTTTATATATCACATATATTATTTATCATTTATTTATTTATTATTTATATATATCACATATATTATTTATCATTTATTTATTTATTATTTATTATTGATTTATTTTTATTATTGATTTATTTTTATTATTTATTATTTATATTATTTAGATAATCAGAACATTTACTTCCGAGAAAAAAACTGGAGGTGATTTCATTACCTGCACAGTTTCACCACAAGGTGATTTTATATATTGTGTAGGAGAAGATTCAATTTTATATTTTTTCGATGTTCATAGTGGAAAATCATATTCAAGTCTGAAGGTAATTTTTTTTTTATTTTCTTGCATTGACAAATCATATTTTATTCAAACATTATAAACATTTTAACCAATGTGAAATTATATTTATATATAAAAAATATATAAAGTTGTCAGAGGCTGAAGTAATTGGTGTTTCACATCATCCATTTTCGAATATTATGGCGACATATGCAGATGATGGTGTTATTTCTTTGTGGAAACCATAAAATATTATAATTAAAAAATTTAAAATTTATAAATTATTCTACCTGATTGATTGATTTAATTTATTTTATAATAAATTTTTTGATAATAATTAAATTAATCGTGTGAGAATAAATGTTTTTTGCTTTATGAATTATTTTGGTTCATTGGATCATATGAACTAAATGCTTGTCTAAAATTTTCCGCATCTTTCTTTTCAAGTTCTTCAGGCAATGTACACTCCCTCCAATTAATACGATTAGATAATCCCAATAATTTACCAAGAGTTTTCCTGAAATAATAAAAATTAAGATGATTTTATTAATTTTCAATATGAAATAATAATAAGATAATAACAACAACATCAACAACAATAATAATAATAAAGATATTTTAATAATAATAATAATAATAATAATGAAAACATTTTCATATGTACCTTCCAAATTGAACATCGAATTGTGCATCCGGATTAATTTCATGAACTAAGGACGTTCCATCGGGCAAATCAACTTTAAAATAATTTACTGGTAATGAAGATGATGATGAAATTGGAAGTAAATTCAAATTCAAATTTTCGGCTTCTTCAATAAATGTTTCCCGAATTTTATTAGGATCATGATCCAAAGGAACCGGAATTACTTGCATATGACTATGTTGATTTTTTTTACCAAAAAATGAAACTTCATATAAAACCATTCCTGATCCATGGGCATGAAAAAATTTCTTTAATGCACTTTTATATTTTTCAATTTCTGCCGTCAAATCAACTTGTTCATCAATAGGAATTTCTCGAAATGATGAACAATGAGGAACTGCGACCTACAAAAAAATAAATATTTTGTATATATGTTAGAAATCCTTTAACAGAAAATAATAATACTGATGATAATAATAATAATAAAATAGCAATAAAACAGAATATTATACTCACTAACAACGCATGTCCACCACCTGGCACAAGAAGTCCATCTGGATTTTGGGTATCTATCAAACTACCTCTAGCCAACTAATAAATTTTAATATTACATTAAATTTACGTTGATACAAAACCAAAATTCATTATTGTCATTAATAATAAAACAGATTACTGTAATACATTACCGATAGATATATTTCCTTGCCTTTAGAAATAATTAGACTGTAAAGAAAAAAAAAAAGAACATATCAAAATTTTTTTTTTTAGAATTATCCAAAATAACAAAAAAATAAATAATAAATAATAAAAAAAAACAATTAAATCTATAATTACGTACTGTTTTACAGTTTTCGGATTAGTAATACAAAACCAACATTGAGAACTTGAATTATTATTTGCATTGTTATTTTTCTTCTTATTCATCAATGCAGTAGGATTCGGACAATTTTTAGGTGCGTGATCTTTATCTCCACATAACTTGCAAGTATAATTTGGACAATTAATCATAAAATGGGATCCTTTCGCATTANAATAAATATTTTGTATATATGTTAGAAATCCTTTAACAGAAAATAATAATACTGATGATAATAATAATAATAAAATAGCAATAAAACAGAATATTATACTCACTAACAACGCATGTCCACCACCTGGCACAAGAAGTCCATCTGGATTTTGGGTATCTATCAAACTACCTCTAGCCAACTAATAAATTTTAATATTACATTAAATTTACGTTGATACAAAACCAAAATTCATTATTGTCATTAATAATAAAACAGATTACTGTAATACATTACCGATAGATATATTTCCTTGCCTTTAGAAATAATTAGACTGTAAAGAAAAAAAAAAAGAACATATCAAAATTTTTTTTTTTAGAATTATCCAAAATAACAAAAAAATAAATAATAAATAATAAAAAAAAACAATTAAATCTATAATTACGTACTGTTTTACAGTTTTCGGATTAGTAATACAAAACCAACATTGAGAACTTGAATTATTATTTGCATTGTTATTTTTCTTCTTATTCATCAATGCAGTAGGATTCGGACAATTTTTAGGTGCGTGATCTTTATCTCCACATAACTTGCAAGTATAATTTGGACAATTAATCATAAAATGGGATCCTTTCGCATTACATTTGTTACATACATAATTTGCATGAGGATGTTTGATATTTTGTTTTGATTTATCTTCGGGACATTCATTAATCCAATGTCCTGGTACACTACATTTATTACAAACATAATTTACTGGGGGTGGTCCTTGAACATTTCGTCGACCACGTTTATTTGCTGGTTCGCCAATAGATGAAAAAATGAAACCATTTTTCTGTAAATACAATATAAATATAATTATTATTATTTATCTAATTAAGAATAAAACTATTTTCAATATCTTTTTACCTCTTCTATTTCTTTATGTCCCCTCTTTTGTCCATTATTTAATTTGATGAAAGGACATTCTGTCATATTTTGTGGAGGGTTCATAAAAGTAGATGGTGGTAAATGTATATAAGGTACAAGGTTGAAACCGTAATACCACTAGATTAATAATAAAAATAATAAAATAATTAATTAATATAATAAAATGATTAATTAATATAATAAAATAATTAGTTAATATAATAAAATGATTAATATAATAATAAAATAATTAATTAATATAATAAAATGATTAATTAATATAATAAAATAATTAATAATAAAATTGTAATTTACCTTTCCCTTAGATTCACTATTAACTTCAGCAAATCCAACAAACCAAGTAGGAAGTCCAAGTTGTAATTGAGTATCTTCACTATCACTAATTAAATTAGGTGAAGGTATATTCTGATAAGGTTCTCTCTTAAAAAATATTTTTTCTGATGCAGCAAAATGATATCTTGGTTTAATTTTTGCTGCTAATGATGATACAAATTCTGATCCTCCTATATTTTCAGTAGGAATTTTTGAAAATCTGGTAATTGATTTTGGCCATTCATAAGTAAGAAGAATATCAACTTGAGTAGGTGGATTATTCATCATGGATTCCATTATTCCACTAACAAATACAATTTTAATTCCATGAGTGGTAGTTATACTACCTTGCTGTCCTTTTGATATTTTATTAAATTGTTTAATTGTTTAAAAAAAAATAAAATTGTTTAAAATAAATAAATTGTTAAAATAAATAAATTATTAATGATAAATTGTTAATGATAAATTATTATAATAAATATATATCTACCAAGATAAAAAAGATTATGACATAATTCTCCTTGATTACTTTCAACGTGTTTTTTTACAGCATCAGGTAATTCGTGTTCACCGTGCATAAAATATGTCATGATTGGAACTATCAAAACGAAAAGAAGAAAAAAACACGCGTTTTTAGGTATAAGTATAAGAAATTTAAAACAGATCAAAAACTTTTAATAACTTTCGCTTACCACTTAGTTCCCCTGACATCAAGGAATCTAATTCTTCCGTATTTTCACCAAATAAATCGAGACATAATAATAAATCAAAGGGTCCAAATTTTTGGTGGTTTTTGGTTACTTCATCAAAGAAAATTTTGAGTTTTCCATTGGCTGGTCCAGTTGCGAGTCTTTTTTAAAAAATATATATATAATTATATAATTAATAAAATTGAAATTAATTCAATAATTTAAGACTAAAAATGCGACTTACACTTTAAGTGTTGTCATTGTGAAACACGTTTTACTCTTGTCACGGTAGAAATTTTCAATAATTTTTTATGGTTGTTTAGTCACATGAACGGGATTTCTCTAATTGGCTATAAACAATGTCCTCTTTTAATACTTCAATCAGATGAAGTTATTAACATTTGAATGAAAAAAAAGTATAAATTTTAATTTGGAATGAAATGTAGTAATAAAAAAATTTTTTTATTGTTGTTGAATGTCATCATCTTCAAATCTTTACATATAAATTTTACGAAGGATAATGAATCTCTCCGATTTGTCTTCACAAGAACAATAAATAGGAATGTGATTTTACGAAGAATTTAATTAATACTTTAATCAATTTTGCAGAAAGATATTTTGAATTATTCAATTAATTTTAATCTTGGTTCAATTATTGTGCCTCAATAGCTAAATTCTAATAAAATTATTAAATTCTGTCTTTTGTATTATAAACATTGGTTTATCCATTTATCGTTTGGTATTGGACTATCATAAATAATATAAATAATAAATATAAATAATAAAATGATTACCTAATTATAGCCTTTGGATGGTACAAATATTGATTTGCAAAGGCTTTTAAATAATACTAGTAAAAAAATTGTCTCTCATTGTGAAAAATCAATTCATTACTCCCTGTTACACGAAATCGATTCAATCTTTAACAAAGAACATAAACAAACAAGCTAAGCGCATGCGCATATTTATATTACATGCATATGTTCACAAATTTTCCCCAATTATCCGCAGTACGGGTAAACACTAAAATTTCCTATTAACAATTATCATTTATCCTACGTTCTAAAGCAATACTTTTTTCTATCATAAGATTACTGTCCTGATAATCCGCGACTACATATCTCTTCTAAAACTAAAGCATATGATTTTTCTATAAAAAAAATGAGTGTATAAACATCGGGCTGAACCCGTGACCTGTGTTCGAAAATAGTTAGTAAAATTTTCAGATTGTTGGAATCTAAATTACCAAATTAACCGTTAAAAATAAAGGTAAAATGTCAAATAATCATAATACTTTAAATGGTCGTATTATTATTAAAATATTTTAATTTAGAGCTACAAATTATTAAGCTGTTGATTATATAACGATCTAATCGTCCGTCCACAAATTATTACCTAATTTACATTAAATTTTCCAAAAATAAAATAAATTTTCTCTCTAAAAAAAAAAGAATTATTACTAAAATATTAAAGTCGTTTCAACTATTCACATGGTCTAATGCTATTAAAAATAATAAAGTATAAATAAGATTTAAAGGTCAAAGTTTTTTTTTTTTTTTTTGAGAAGTTCTAAATATCTAAATATTATTTATTGTTCTCTATAACAACATGATAACGATTGCANGATAATCCGCGACTACATATCTCTTCTAAAACTAAAGCATATGATTTTTCTATAAAAAAAATGAGTGTATAAACATCGGGCTGAACCCGTGACCTGTGTTCGAAAATAGTTAGTAAAATTTTCAGATTGTTGGAATCTAAATTACCAAATTAACCGTTAAAAATAAAGGTAAAATGTCAAATAATCATAATACTTTAAATGGTCGTATTATTATTAAAATATTTTAATTTAGAGCTACAAATTATTAAGCTGTTGATTATATAACGATCTAATCGTCCGTCCACAAATTATTACCTAATTTACATTAAATTTTCCAAAAATAAAATAAATTTTCTCTCTAAAAAAAAAAGAATTATTACTAAAATATTAAAGTCGTTTCAACTATTCACATGGTCTAATGCTATTAAAAATAATAAAGTATAAATAAGATTTAAAGGTCAAAGTTTTTTTTTTTTTTTTTGAGAAGTTCTAAATATCTAAATATTATTTATTGTTCTCTATAACAACATGATAACGATTGCAATTAAAGGAGCGGTCAACAATAATATAATATTCTTGTTGATATAAATAGCAATAACAGACGCATCACTTTTATTAGGTGTGGAAGAAGCAGTTGCGCCTGTATCAGTAGCTGATGGCATTGATGAAGTAAGCGACGGCACCGGTGATTTGGATGATGTTGATGTAGATTTAGCTGGAGTAGGAGTCGTCATAGTTAAAGATTGGCTGGCAGCCAAACTACAAGATCCTGCGACAACTTGCTGTTAATTTTCCAAAGAAAAATATAATTAGTATCAGTAGTTAGGTATCAATTTGTCATCTAAATTTTTTTTAATTTAAAAATAAAAATAATTACCGAATAAGCTGAAGCTTCGGCCACAGTATTGGCATCATCAGTACATTGACTGTAACATTCGGAAATGGCTACGATATTTAGAAATGAATTTCAGTTTTTTTTTTTCAACTTAAATTTTTCTTTAGAACCAATATAACATAAAATTCATAATGTTTTCATAAAATTCTCATACCTTTGACTGCATCACATAAACAGATATAATCTGTTGAAGTACATAAAGCTGAAAAGGAGCTTCCACGCTGCTTGCACAGAGAATAGACAGCTGAGTTTGTACAATTCGCTTGAACAATAGGCATGATAGGTGCCAAAGTTAGGAGGGCTACCAAGAAGAAGACACATAAACGAATAGAGTTCATCATTATGTTTATAATTTTTTTTTTTCGTTTCCAGGGAAGAAATTGTCAGTAGAAAATTTAATTTTTTAAATTATTTCTTTGAGAATTACAAAAGAACTCTTAATGAAGAGGTAAGAAAAATTCGATGTTTAAATTATAAAATTTTACGGATATTCTAACTTTGGATAAATGAATTAATTGAATGGATATAAAAAGAATATGTAAGGGGCGTCGTTAAAAAAAAACTGACTTTACTTCATTTATGCAAACCAATGCATTATATAAATAATATGCATTACGCTAAACTGTCGTTTACTGTAAATCAAAATCATTGAGGATTTTGACCAAAGGGATTCCTTACTATAATTAATGAGATAATTAAGGAATTAAGGAATCATTATTATAAATTTGGTCGAATATAAATATCCAAACAATTGGTACATATTTAGTTCAATAAAATTAGCGTTCCAAATATAGTTTTCTTCTTCTATTTTTATTTGTTTTTAATTTATTTTGTTCACCGTCATTTCTTCGTAGTACAATACACAAATGTAAATAACTATTGTTATATTTAAAAGCACAACATATTTGTGTATATTGTAATGCACAAAACGGCAAACAAATTGAATTAGTTAATAAACAATGGTTTCGTTTTATATTTTTAAAAAGAAATCTGTATCATCAATTCAATAAATATTCCAAAATTAACTTCCAAAATTAACAATAGATTAAAATCGCCCTTCTGAAAGTTCACAGATTATTAATTAAATCAAACTTATTTTTGTGAAAATTCATTTAAAAATAAAATCTTGAGTATTAATATACATAATATGCAATGTAAATATCTCAAAAAAATCAATTTATATATAAATTTTTTTCTTTCTTAAACCCTGACCATGCAGGTAGTTGTTCATTTTACATGCTCCCGAGTTTTTTTTTTTTTTACTGTCCCCACGTCCACGTCCGCGCCATCCGTACTTATGAATATATGTATATATTAAAACTTCTCAAATATATGCAAAAATCAATTTTGAATAACTTTAATTAACGGCGCAAAGCAGGTTTCAATAATAAAATTTTATGTTATTTACGTTCTTAAAGTAAGTAATTTTCTTCAACAGTGTTTCTCAACACTGCATGCAGGTAAGCTTTATTAAAAAAAACAAATAACTTTATATCCTTAAAATTATGAATATTGTTTTTATATAATTTTATCAATTCCTATTTTGTAAATAAAAATTTTTTTAATATGTATATTAAATAGGAAACTAGCGAGTATTTTGATTTTCTAGTAACCACCACGAAACATAATCGATGTAACGTTATACAGATATCTTTTATTTGAAATTATACGCAAATTTGTATAAAATCTATAACTTCACTATTAAATGAGAATCTTGAGATCAAAGTTTACCAAAAATATAACTGTCGTATATATTAATAATTTGAAATTATAATTTAAAGCAGTACAAGGTGAGATGAAAGAGGTAGTAGATTTTTATTGTTCGAAATATCTTGATGATACTTGCGGATTAAATGGAGAAAGAGCTGTTTATCAACGAAAGATGCAATATGAAGTTTGGTAGCTAAACTTTTAATGGTGTGACGTTTACAGATACAGATAATTATAATATATAAAAATTTTACTCCCGATGGATTATTTTGTCTTAAAAATTACTTTTCCGATGGTATTTTATACATAAAATTCCACTTTACATTGACTACACTATTATATTTAGAGATCTTTACATTGTTTATTTTTTTTTATTATATCATTTTATTCTATTTATTACATTCTATTCCATTCCATTATCTACGATTTATATGCAATTAGAAATCGATTATTCGATGATAAGTAGTGGAGAAAATCTTTTAATTTCTATAGAAAAAAGTGGAAGTTCCATAAATAAATAAAAAATCCAAAATTAATGATGCCAACTCCGCAAGATAGTTTTGTATTGGAAGATACAAAAAACAACGTAGAGCCACAAAACCATCTGATTAAACCTACTAATTTGATTCAACAAAACCCCCTACTGACGAACAAATAAATAAAGTTATTGAAGATTTAGTCAGAATGGAATAGTCATCGAAAAAATAAACAAATATTAAATCATATTTTTTTTATAAAAGCATGTATTTGAAAGTCTTTATTAACTTATATACAGTATTTAAATATACAATTGTAAAAGTTTGAACTAAAATTATAAATAATATTAAGAACTTCTTTTCTTTCACCTTTAATTCAGCACAGGATATTCAAATATATAAAGTTAACAATACGTTTATAATAACAAACAATAAATGCTTTTTTTATAAAAAAAAATAATAATCTAACCCACATAATGATGCTATTAAAATCAAAAAAGGAGCTAATTATTTACATAGTTAGATGTCTCGCTTTCATTAAACTTTCGAATCGTACGAGAATTTGGAACTTAAATATTAAATAAGGAGTAATACTTATGTGTTAACAAAGGGACATAAAAGTATAGTGGAAAAAAATTTTCAGATTTTTAGATAGAAAATCTATTAATCTACATGTTTTATTAGAAGTAGAAGGTCGGGTTTTAGCTTTTGACGACTTTGATTGTGATGAAAAAATGTATTTTCAGGTCATACAAAAATTTTAACTTTAACTAATCACTCTGATGTCTGACCGTTACGGCTTTTTCACAACAGAATACTAGTTTAACAGGTACATGAGGCTTACTTTGGGATTTCAAGTATTTCACAAGTAAATAATTTTTGTATCACATATTTTTTTTGTATTTAAAGAACCGCTAATCCAAGGAGGGCGGGTGGGATGCTATAATCGTAATCGTAATCGTAATCGAGTAGATATCGAATAGATATCGAGTAGATATCGAGTAGATATCGAAGATATAAAAATCCACCTATACTTTTGATCGTTTTCGGCAAGATTTTCTTACCAAAAAAGAGTATAGTGGCGAATTTTTTAAATATCCTTTTCAAGGACTTTTTCGTAAGATTCACCACTCACATTGCATTTATTATATTTGCGATACATCGTGACTTTCCAGAAACGGATAAAACGTTAGGACGAAAATCTATACTACGTTAAATATAATCAAAATCTATCTATAGATAATAAGTACAATTAGGAATTTAGCTAATTAAACTCCGAAATTCAAGCACAAAGGCATAAATGTGAAATTCTGATTGGCTGATACGATGATGGTTGGTTATCTTTCTAGTATCAAGATATCAAAGTTTAATTTTATTCAAATTGGTTTTATACAATGGGAAGCGATCTTCTACTAAAGCATTTCTAATATCATTCAATGGCATTCATTTTAAGCTTCAAAGTTTAATGATCTTTATAGAGAACTAGCTCATATTTAAACTTTGTAAATGCATGTAAAAAATCTATTCTAAACAACTTTAATTAATGACTCAAACCAAGTTTAATAATCAAGTTTCTTTAGTTTCTTTTGTTTCATTTCCACCATATTTCTCTCTAGCCCTCTTCCGTTTTTTAGCTTCCCTTTTTTTAATCTTTTCTCTTTTGATTGCAGATTTACTTAAATGGCCATTAAAATGATCATCCAATTTTTTAATCAGAATCTTTTTCGCTATTAATCGATTTTGTTGTAAAGAACGTGTTTCTTGACACTTGTAAAATAAATAAAAAAATAATAAAAAATAAAAGAGATAAATATATTAACAATTTAAACAAATAATAAATAAAATTATATCTATTTAATACCTGAACTCGAATTCCTGTCGGTATATGTCTTAAATCCACACAATTAGAAGTTGTATTAATTTTCTGTCCACCATGTCCTGAACCTTTAACAAATGATTCAATCAAATCCTTTTCATCTAATTTAATTTCTATTCTGGTTTTATTTTTCGATTTTTTAATTGAATTTTTCTCTTCATTTGCTTCATTGGGATTTATATTATCAATTATTGAATTAAAGGAATCGTCTTCCATTTCTTCTGTTTTTGACCCTGCCTCATCTTTACTACCTTTATTATCTTCACTATCTTTACTATCTTTACTTTCCTTACCGTCTTTACTATCTTTGCTATCTTTACTATCCTGACTGTACTTTTTTTCATCGAAAATTGATGGCGTAACATTAGAAGATTTTCTTTTTGATACTTCATTAACAACCAAATTAACTTTATTTAAATTTTTTATTGGAAGAACATTTTCAAAATGGGTAATCGCATAAAAGTCATAACGAATTGTAGGTATCAGTAAAGTAAATGGTACCTTTCTGATAATTTGCGTTATTATTGACATTTTTTTTTTTTGTAATTTCAAAATTGCGAATGAAAGCCCTTATGCGAATCGCGTAGTACATACTCGTGATTAAGCATCAATTTGACGAAAAGACGAATTTACGAAAATTATACGACAGCAGAATTATACCAAAGATTGAATATATATTAAATATATAATGAAAGATTTTTTTTTATATCTATATATATATTAACATTATTGACTTGCATCACCAATATTGAAATATTTCCAATTAAGGTGCGAAATCTTCTTCTTCCCGTAATTTTCTCGAATGTCTGTTAACCAAAGTCAGAACACTTGATAATAATAGAATTCTATTAAAAAATCATTAAATGCTAAAAAAAAAAAATAAAAAATAAAAATCTTGTGACTCCCGACTCTTACTGATCAATATTTTTATTCCCTGATCGAATATCTAACTTTGTACCGTCACCTGAAGGTTTAAAATAATGTAGGTTTAACATCTTCCAAAAAAACTATTCTTTATAAGTTTCCTTTTTTTTTTCTCGCATTACTTACGATAAGTAACACATATCTTGGGTTCTTTGGTTATATCAGAAAGAACCTTGGTATTTATAACTGCATTAGGATTGTCAAGACGTGATTTGTCGGTCATAATTCTTGAAAGGAAAAGTCTGTAAAACTTTGTTACCTTGTGTTCCGAAAGAAATCGTGTTAGATGGAACCAAAAAAAATGATAGCATACTTCGTTACCTTGCGGATTTAGAAGAATAAGAATACGGTGAGAATCTTATCTCAATCTGGTTTATATACTTTAACATTGTTGTTGTTTAAAGGGAGTGGAACAATTTTTAACAACAGATTATCATAATCTTAATTTATAATATAAATCACATGACTTTGTTACATATTATAAAAATCTATTCGAAACATACAGGAAGAAAGTTAGCTTTATTGAAAAATCAGTGGACTGGGGGTGGAAGTGAAACATAAATACTTGAAAACATGATACCATCTATATAGTTCCTCCAAGCTCTAGCAGGAATTCTTTTAATGTGTATTTATTTTATTTATTTAATTGTTATTAAATGTACAAGTATAGATGGTGCCGAAATTAGGCCAGAATTACGGCATTACGGCAGCCGAAAATATTTTCGGCATACCTTTATATAAAACGTTTTATTTTATAAATAAATCCCAAATACTATACTAAGTAACCTCAAAGACAAAAATATTTCGCGTTTTTTATCAAAATTTCAGACCTATTCTATTAAAATTGAGAAAACAATGCGCGTTTAAAGTTTGAACGGATAAAACACTTTAAAATGGTTATTGTTCGCTCAATTTTGATGATATAGGTCTGAGATTTTTATAGAAAATGTAATTCATTTTTGTCTCTGAGGTTACTTAGTAATATTTTTAATATTTACTTATAAAATAAAAAGGTTTATATGTCACAACGATCGCCGATTTTATGTTATTATATTTTGTATAAAAATAATATAAAATCGTCGATCGTTGTGACATATAAACCTTTTTATTTATAAAAAACGGTACTAAGTAACCTCAAAGACAAGAATGTTCCACATTTTTTGTGAAAATCTCAGACCTATTATATTAAAATTAAGAAAACAATGCGCGTTTAAAGTTTGAACAAATAGATCCTAATAAATTTAAAGTTAGGCAGCCAGAAATAATTATGGCAGCTTAAAATAATTTTGACAGCCGAAAATAATTTTGGCAACTTAAAATAATTTTGACAGCCTAAATAATCTCGATAGTCTAAAATAATTACAACTAAAAATAATTTCAGCAGCTGAAAATAATTACGGCGAATACAAAAGTAATTTCAGCGTTTTATTTATTTTAATTTAATTTAATTTTTTTTTTATTAGCTTGGAAGTAATATCTATTATGCATAATGATGGTTATTACAAGTTAACCATAGAAGGCATACATAATCTTGAATTTTGGTCTTAAAAAAAATAATAAAATTCACCTTAATGGTTTTTTTTTTTAGGAAATATCGTTTTATAGAATTTGTAATTATATCAATTGTTATTATTTATCATATATTCAGTTACCTACGATAGACAATAATTTAATCTTTCAAGGGTGGAGCAGGTATATAATTCAACTGGGAATTTCTTCATCACAGATCTTGTTATCATGAAATTTTTTTTTATTATAAGAAGGCTGAACTGGCCTTTTTTCTCTGTTCACTCATTGATAACTTTTTAGATGAGGCCTCCATATTAATCACATAAATTTGTAATTTGATCTTTCAATGAAAAAGTTCGGGAATTTCTTTATCAAGTTTTTTGCCTTCATTTTTTATCACTAAGATTCTTCATCAAATTATTTAGAATGTCCTTGGATGGTTTTTTTTTTCTCTAGTTACGTTATCTACAATCATCACGCCCAGATCATGCTATAATAAGTATAATCAAATCAAAAGAGATGACTAAATTCAAATAATAATGGTTATATCGGTTGTATATAATACTTTGTTTGCCAGAAGCTAATTATTTCAGTTAAAAATATTATGAATATCTTATCATCATAATCTTCACTCTCATCTTCAGACCAGGATATAAGATTGAATGATGTAAAAATTTATACCATCTGGGTACGTAAACATTATCACAAGTATATAATAGATCATCTGCAATAATTTTATTTAATAAAAGTAATAAAGAAATATGAAAATAATGTAAGATTTTTATTTAATTCAAAATTTTATTACTTATCACTTAATTATTATCGTCAATACATCATTTTTATTATATGTAATAAATGATTTTGTTGTATAATTATAAAAATGAATTTTATAATACTTGAAATATAATAAATGCAATAATAATAAAGAAATTTGTAAAAATCTAACCATGAATTTAATTATTATGAGAAGTAATTTCGTGATCATTAGTATCCATTTTCTTTTCATGATCATTAGTATCTATTTTCTTTTTTATCATTTCCATCTTGGGAATTACAATTTGGTCTTCATTTAAAATCGCTCCCCAATTAGTATTGTAAACATGATTTACATCCCACCGTTTTAGAGAAGAGAAAGAGAGTTAGAAGATCTGTAATATGCAAAAAAAAAAACAGTACATTTGAGTGGAAAATAACACACCAATCCTTTCATCATAGCTATAAATTCATTTCTTAAACCTTCATATTTTTCTTTCAATACACTAATATCTTTTTCTTGTTTTTCTTTCAATATTTCAATATTCTTTTCTTGTTTTTCTTTCAATATACCAATATCTTTTCTTGTTTTTCTTTTAATATACCAATATTTTTGCTCAATTCAACAATTCATTTTTTAACTTCCTATTTTAAAGAGATTAGCAAGACAAGAGTATTAATTGTAAAAACAAATTACAAATTACACACAAAAGAACAAGAGAAAAAGAAAGTCAGTAATAGAATACCAATTATTTCCAATTACAAATGCAGCAGCAGGAAGGGTGAGCATTCTTTGTTCCTCAATTTTACACCTTTGGATTTTATGCTTTTCTGACTTTTTTAGCCTTTTCCTGAAAACATAAGACAAAAACTAATTGAGGAATCAGATTGAAAGTTTTCTTATAGTGTCTTTCTCATGAATTTTACAGCTTTAGAACTTTTAAATCGATATAAAAAATTTTAATATTTGGAATTTGGTGTAATTTTACACATAGATAAAACATTTTTAATTTTTTATAAATTGTCAAAATCAATAGTTTGGGATCTCAATAGTTTTAAGCTTTTTTAACGGGAATTTAACTAGTAAAATAATTGTATATCTAAAGA
This sequence comes from Diversispora epigaea, assembly GCA_003547095.1. NCBI lineage: Eukaryota > Fungi > Glomeromycota > Glomeromycetes > Diversisporales > Diversisporaceae > Diversispora > Diversispora epigaea. The sequence goes on along the minus strand of PQFF01000299.1, from coordinate 99,042 downwards.
GGCTTTAATTTTTTATTAATTGCTATAAATTACACAGTCTTTCTTATAAATTTTAAAATAGTAAAAAGCTAGAACTGATAACAAAAAAATAAAGTATCTAATGTATAATAATTTTTTTTTTGTATCATCATCTTTGATATAACATTGGTCAAATAGAAAAAAATAGGACGGTTTTATCATAAATAGAATTCTGATTGATGGCTAAATTTGCTAAGATTTATTAAGTATAGGCAGTCGATTTTTTCCAATTTATAAATAGGAATTTCCGATTTATGAATTTTCACAAATAGGATGTCCGATTTATGCATATTTGCGCCATCAATAAGATTCTGATTTTTGTTCATTCAACCAGTATAAATTTATAAGATAAAGTATTGAATCATTATTGCAAAAAGACAGTTTTCTAATAATTGTCAAAATATATAGTAANAACGGGAATTTAACTAGTAAAATAATTGTATATCTAAAGAGGCTTTAATTTTTTATTAATTGCTATAAATTACACAGTCTTTCTTATAAATTTTAAAATAGTAAAAAGCTAGAACTGATAACAAAAAAATAAAGTATCTAATGTATAATAATTTTTTTTTTGTATCATCATCTTTGATATAACATTGGTCAAATAGAAAAAAATAGGACGGTTTTATCATAAATAGAATTCTGATTGATGGCTAAATTTGCTAAGATTTATTAAGTATAGGCAGTCGATTTTTTCCAATTTATAAATAGGAATTTCCGATTTATGAATTTTCACAAATAGGATGTCCGATTTATGCATATTTGCGCCATCAATAAGATTCTGATTTTTGTTCATTCAACCAGTATAAATTTATAAGATAAAGTATTGAATCATTATTGCAAAAAGACAGTTTTCTAATAATTGTCAAAATATATAGTAATTATTTTTTGAATTGTTATTTTGATTTCAAGTAAGTTTAATAAGCAGTATTTTTGTTAAGTTAATGAATATAAAATTGCAAAACATAAAATCTTTTTCTCATATATTTGAAAAAAGAAAAATAAACACATCTTTAAACTTGTATTCAAAATTAACAGAATTAACATACACAAGTCAAAATTATACTTGCACACAAAATTATTTTGAAATCCTGAAACTGTAATTTTGGAAAAAAAAAGTTGAAATAGTTTTTCATAGAAAACAAAATTATTTTACTTAAAACTTAAAATTTTTTAACTATCTAAATAAATTCCTTAATTAAAAATACATATAACTTGATACTTTTTTTATTTCTATATATAGAATAGATTCTACATAAATTTGAAAAAGATGAAATATCTCAAAAATTCTCAATCAATTTTAGAAACATGTATATTCAAGCTATCTGACTTATAGAATAATGATACCTGATGGAATTAATGTATTAAGACAAGAGTTGCAACTATAGAGTTGTAACCCATAGTTGCAACTTTGCGATAATTCGCAATGTTGCAATTATGCCATAATGTTACAATTATGTCGCAATGTCGCAGTTATGTTGCAATGTCGCAATTATACTGCAATATTGTAATTATGCTACAATGTTACAATAATTTTATTATGCTGTAATTATTCTACATTAAAGATACTTGTTGAAATTAATATATTAAGGCAAGAGTTACAACTATTTTATATATGTCATTAAAACTAATTTGGTCTTGACTATACATGTTCCCAAAATTGATTTTGGATTTTTGAGGTATTTCGACTTTTTGAGATTTATGCAGAATTCATTCTATATATGGAAGTAAAAAAAGTATCTAGTTATGTGTATCTTTAATTAAAGAATAAATCTGGGTAGTCAAAAAATTTCGGGTTTTAAGTAAAATAATTTCGTCTTCTATGAAAAACTATTTCGACTTTTTTCCCCGAAATTGCAATTTCGGGGCCCCAAAATAATTTTGCGTGCAAGTATAGTCTTAACTCAACTCTTAAAATTTCAATTTTCAATTGCGTCTAACTCAACTAATTACGTCAATTACTAATAAAAATTAAAATTTGCTTTGACTCAATTCCAATTTTTCTTAATTTTAATTACGTCTGACTCAATTCAATAGTTTTGACGACATGTATAAACTATTCCCTTAATTGCAATTATGCCATAATGTTACAATTATGTCGCAATGTCGCAGTTATGTTGCAATGTCGCAATTATACTGCAATATTGTAATTATGCTACAATGTTACAATAATTTTATTATGCTGTAATTATTCTACATTAAAGATACTTGTTGAAATTAATATATTAAGGCAAGAGTTACAACTATTTTATATATGTCATTAAAACTAATTTGGTCTTGACTATACATGTTCCCAAAATTGATTTTGGATTTTTGAGGTATTTCGACTTTTTGAGATTTATGCAGAATTCATTCTATATATGGAAGTAAAAAAAGTATCTAGTTATGTGTATCTTTAATTAAAGAATAAATCTGGGTAGTCAAAAAATTTCGGGTTTTAAGTAAAATAATTTCGTCTTCTATGAAAAACTATTTCGACTTTTTTCCCCGAAATTGCAATTTCGGGGCCCCAAAATAATTTTGCGTGCAAGTATAGTCTTAACTCAACTCTTAAAATTTCAATTTTCAATTGCGTCTAACTCAACTAATTACGTCAATTACTAATAAAAATTAAAATTTGCTTTGACTCAATTCCAATTTTTCTTAATTTTAATTACGTCTGACTCAATTCAATAGTTTTGACGACATGTATAAACTATTCCCTTAATTGCGCCAATGCCATAATGCTTAATTTATACATGTCGTCAAAACTATTGAATTGAGTCAGACGCAATTAAAATTGAGAAAAATTGGAGTTGAATCAAGGTAAATTTTGATTTTTACTAGTGATTGACGCAATTAGTTAAGTCAAATGCAATTAAAAATTGAAATTTTAAGAGTTGAGTCAAAGCCAAATTAGTTTTGACGACATGTATAGCTTAATTCTGCCATAATGTTATAATTCTGCCATAATGTAATTATGTTATAACATAATTATAAACGAAAACTTTATATCACATTAGTGATGTTGAGCATCATACCTCGTGCAGCAGAAGTTAAGGTTAGGATTTTTCATGGGTAATTATTTATCACTGTATGTTACACCCTTCGAATATTAATTTTTATTAAATATTCTAGAGACTTAAAATTTTTTTACACGCAAAAACTATATTTGTCACAACTATACTTGCACGCTAAATTATTTTGGAACTCCGAAATTGCAATTTTGGAGAAAAAAGTTGAAATAGTTTTTCATATACCTGCCACCCAAATTCAAAATTCAAAATCCAAATGCTGAAATCCCAAATGCCGAAATCCCAAATCCCAAATCTCAAATTATAATTAGTATTTTTTGCCGAAATTCCAAATACTAGTAATTTGTGCATTTTGGCGTCCCAAATCCCAAATTATTTGAGATTTGGGTAACACGTATAGTTTTTCATAGAAGTTGAAATTATTTTACTTAAAACCCGAAATTGTTTAACCATCCAGATAAATTCTTTGATTAAAGATATTTATAACTAGGTACTTTTTTTACTTCCATATATAAAATAGATTCTGCATAAATCTCAAAAAGTCGAAATACCTCAAAAATCCAAAATCAATTTTGGGAACATGTATAGTCACAATGCTAATATTTGTCACATAGACTTTCACGTAAATAATTTCCAATTATCTTGTTATCATGTACCTATTTATTTAATCATGTGGTTTATTTTTATTGGTTGAAAAATCACTGGTGTTGAACACCACTGGTGTGATTTAGCTATACGTGTTGCCCAAATCCCAAATAATTTGAGATTTGGGACGCCAAAATGCACAAATTACTAGTATTTGGGATTTGGAATTTGGGATTTCGGCAAAAAATACTAATTGTAATTTGGGATTTGGGATTTGGGATTTTGGCATTTGGGATTTCGGCATTTGGATTTTGAATTTGGGTGGCAGGTATAGATTTAGCAATATCGATTATAAATAAAATCAGAAATAATTATTGACGATTATTATATATACATATAGGCTGATTGCAAAAGTCTTAAAATTTTAGATCAGGTGATATCCTTTCAGCCAATTATAATTTTATTTATTTTTTCGAAGAAATTTAAAAATCAAAAAAATCTCAATATTTTATTAAGGAAACTATTTCTCAACTCCTAAATAAAAATATTTGGTACAAAATTTTATATATATTTGTAATTTTTAAAAATATTTTATTAAGTAAATAAGAATTTAAATATAAGTAGACCTATTAATTGCTGATTCGCCTAAGAATGACAGTATTTATATATAGAAAATCAGGGTTAAGTTATTTAATAAAACTATAATATAGCTTACATTTGGTGTGCGCAAAAGTACTATAAAAATATATAGTTTTCGAAAATTTTAAAGAATTGATTTTTTCAACATATAAGAAAATATCTTTTATTTTTTAAAAAATTTACCGGACTTTTTATAAAAAAATGCTTAAATAGCTTACTTAATAGATACTAAAATTTCATCTATAGTTATATTGTGACAATTTATACTTATCTATATACGTGCGTCAGATTCCAAGCTATAATAAAATACATATAAATTTACCTCGAATTTTATTATAAAATGATTGACATTTTCTGCTGATCTTAGACAGATCAGCAATTAATAAGTACTTGTCAACCCATCAAACCCGACTCTAACCCATCAACCCAACCTCCTTACCCTGTGGAAATTTGTTTTATTTCTTTCTTAAAAGGTTTAATAACGTTATTTTATCTTATTTTTTCTTTTATTTTGTTTACTTTACTCCAAAAGAACAACTTTACTTAATAGTCAAAATCTGTTATCAATAAGTTTTATTAACTTTATTAAGAGATAAATAAAAAAAATTTTTGTGTAACAGAAAATCAGTCAATTTTTATAATCAGCCGATATGTTATCCTATATATAAAGGTGGTACCCGTAATTGTGAATTAAGAGTTATAATATTATTGCCTGTATCATAATTATTAAGGATTTCAATGAAAAAAAATCTGTAATTCCGTAATTTGNATAATAAAATACATATAAATTTACCTCGAATTTTATTATAAAATGATTGACATTTTCTGCTGATCTTAGACAGATCAGCAATTAATAAGTACTTGTCAACCCATCAAACCCGACTCTAACCCATCAACCCAACCTCCTTACCCTGTGGAAATTTGTTTTATTTCTTTCTTAAAAGGTTTAATAACATTATTTTATCTTATTTTTTCTTTTATTTTGTTTACTTTACTCCAAAAGAACAACTTTACTTAATAGTCAAAATCTGTTATCAATAAGTTTTATTAACTTTATTAAGAGATAAATAAAAAAAATTTTTGTGTAACAGAAAATCAGTCAATTTTTATAATCAGCCGATATGTTATCCTATATATAAAGGTGGTACCCGTAATTGTGAATTAAGAGTTATAATATTATTGCCTGTATCATAATTATTAAGGATTTCAATGAAAAAAAATCTGTAATTCCGTAATTTGTAATTATTTGTAAGTCCGTAATTGTTCTGTAAGTCCGTAATTATTCCGTAAGTAAAAATGATACTCATAATTATTTAATTTTAAAATTTTATTATTAAATCTTTAAACATTTAAATTTAAATATCTATAGTTATTTTAATTTTAATGTATAGAATTTGAAACTTCTACATAAAATACAAATTATTCTTAACTTTAAGTTTAATTATTAATACTTTTAATGTTTAATTATTAAAATTAAAAGTTTTATATGTAAAAACTATTAGTAATTATTTTTAAAATTAATTTTTAATTAGTAAACTTTATTTTAAAATATTTCGGTCAAAAATTATCTGATTTGAATGAAAAAAGTATCATTTTGAAGCCAGNTAATTATTAAGGATTTCAATGAAAAAAAATCTGTAATTCCGTAATTTGTAATTATTTGTAAGTCCGTAATTGTTCTGTAAGTCCGTAATTATTCCGTAAGTAAAAATGATACTCATAATTATTTAATTTTAAAATTTTATTATTAAATCTTTAAACATTTAAATTTAAATATCTATAGTTATTTTAATTTTAATGTATAGAATTTGAAACTTCTACATAAAATACAAATTATTCTTAACTTTAAGTTTAATTATTAATACTTTTAATGTTTAATTATTAAAATTAAAAGTTTTATATGTAAAAACTATTAGTAATTATTTTTAAAATTAATTTTTAATTAGTAAACTTTATTTTAAAATATTTCGGTCAAAAATTATCTGATTTGAATGAAAAAAGTATCATTTTGAAGCCAGGAACATAGAGATTCCAAATATATATTTTATTGTTACACAAAAGTCCGTAATTAGTTACGGAATTACGGATTTGTATCGCAATTCATTTAAAAAATCTGTAATATTAAGGACTTGTAAAAATAATTAAAGACACCAACTTTACCTATATAGATGAGAATATGGTGCAATGCATGTTTAAAGATTTTTTGTCTGTTCAAACTTTAAATATGCATCGTACCCTCAATTTTTATGATCATTGATTGTAATTCGGATATGATATGTACCTTATTCTTATCTATAAATACAATTAATACCATTTTTAATATTTACTTATAAGATAAAAAACTTTCATATATAACAACTATTAATGATTATTTCTGATTTTAAGAATAATTATATTATGAAATAATTATGACAAAATTATGGCATTACGGCAGAATTGTAACATTACGGCCAGAATTACTATTATGACAACTTATAAAAATAATTGTGGCAAGTATCTTTAGCTGCAATACTACAATTATATTACAGTATTGCAATGTTACAATTATGTCATAATGCTATAATTATTCTACATTAAAGATACCTGCTGGAATTGATATATTAAGGCAAGAGTTGCAACTATTCTCTTAATTGCACCAATGTCATAATACTTAATTCTACTATAATGCTATAATTTTAACCATAATGTCATAATATAATTATAAATAAAATTAGAAATAATTATCGACGGTTACTATATATAAAACATTTTATTCTATAAGTAAATTTTAAAAATTGTATTAATTGCATTTATAGATGAGAATATGGTATATATTATATTCGAATTACAATTCATTTTCATTAAAATTGAGGGTACGATGCACATTTAAAGATTTTCTGCCCGTTCAAACTTTAAACATGCATTTTACTCTCAATTTTAATGAAAATAAACTGTAATTTGGATATAATATGCACCTTATTCTCATCTATAAATGCAATTAATACCATTTTTAATATTTACTTATAGTATAAAAACTTTTATATATAACAACCGTTGATAATTATTTCTGATTTTAAGTATAATTATATTATGAAATAATTGTGGCCAGAATTATGGCTTTACGGCAGAATTGCAATATTGCGGTAGAATTACAGTATTACGACAAATAGTTGCAACTAGGCATGAAGTTGCAACTAATTGCAACTTTTGAAAAAAATTGTGGCAGGTATCTTTATTATAAAAGTAGGAAATAAGAATCAAAAAATATCCCAATTTGTTTTGAAAGATAGTTGTATATTTAGAACATGGAAAAAGTGTATAGAAATTATAGAAACATGTAAGTAATTAGTTAATAATACAATAAATTGACAATATCAAAAAGGAATAATCAATAAGAAAAAAAAATTGATTCTTTTAGAATCTCTTAAAATAGTTGATTTAGTGGAACAAGTATTTGGAGCAAATTATATTGGAAGTCAATTGGCTAATGAAATTAATAAGTGGTATCCAATATTTAAAAAATAAATAACAATATAAAACAAGCCTACATCGAATATGGACATAATGAACACTAGAATGCACCTGATTATCATATTAGTAATGTTGTATATATTAATATGAAAGAATGTTATTCAGCAAGTATGCACTAGCCGAATAAACAAAAATTGGAATCTTATTGATGGTGCAAATATGCATAAATTGGATATCCTATTTGTGAAAATTCATAAATCAAAAATTTCTATTTATAAATCAGAAAAAATTAATTGCCTATACTTAATAAATCTTAGTAAATTTAGCCATCAATCGGAATCTTATTTATAATAAAACCGTCCTATTTTTTTCCATTCGACCAGTATATGCAAGATCAGAGAAAATATATATTATGATTTAATCAATTTGAACATTCAACACATCACACCTCCTGGGATTTACAAAGGATAGCTTATGAAAAAGAACAGCAACAGGTGAAGAGGTTAATGAAATAGGTTTTGCAAAAATAAAATGAATTAAGACATATAGTGCAGATTATATTTTGAAATTCTTATCTAAACAAATCTTTAATATTATTGAACGTTGTTGTGGATGCAGATCGCGTTGATTATCACGTGATTACTGCGCCATATATATTAATCACAATTTATTCAATAAATTAAATATTTTACATGTGATACAATTAAAAAAAAAATTTATTATAATTGTAATATAATATTGTGGCGGTCTGCCCAGAACAAAGAGTAAAGTTACGTCAATCAGTCCCACTAAATCGAACTCTCGTCACACCCCTTTTCGTCTGTTCCTGTTAGGTTTCTCTACCTAATTACGCAGGCTTGTACTATCCCAGTCAGGCTACAACCTGATTACGCCGGTCAAGTACTACAGATATTCTTTAAACAACTACACACACAGGCGTGATCTGAAGGTACGTGAGTAAGTGGAGTAAAAGTATCTTTTTACAGCTCACTACGCAAACTTCCGAATCTTAGCTTCAGACTTTATTCAGTAACTTTATTCAAGAAATTACAAAATTAGTAATAGAGGTATTACGGGCTGTTAACCGTTTCTCACCAATATTACCGTTATCACGAAATAAAAATATTAAAAACGTATCAAATTATTACGGTGTATATCGAAACTTTTAACTTATTGCAAAGATGTAACAACAAAAATATATCACTGCTTTGGCGTGTCTTATCTCTGCTGCTAAATCAAAACAATATGTTTCTATCTTTATTATTTATTTTTATTATAAACTGCGAACCAAAAGATTATTTATTATTTTATTACAGATTAGGTGAAAGATTTTCGTAATTATTCGAAATGTACCAAAAGAAAATTAAAATTATAAAATTGTAAAAAATGAGCCGATCCTTTTCACATCCTAAATTACCAGTCTATTTTATACACTTTCGAACTTATTTTCCTTCATCCTGTGTTGTCGCGTCTAAACACGTTCTTTTCTATTTTTAAGGATGACNTTACTGCGCCATATATATTAATCACAATTTATTCAATAAATTAAATATTTTACATGTGATACAATTAAAAAAAAAATTTATTATAATTGTAATATAATATTGTGGCGGTCTGCCCAGAACAAAGAGTAAAGTTACGTCAATCAGTCCCACTAAATCGAACTCTCGTCACACCCCTTTTCGTCTGTTCCTGTTAGGTTTCTCTACCTAATTACGCAGGCTTGTACTATCCCAGTCAGGCTACAACCTGATTACGCCGGTCAAGTACTACAGATATTCTTTAAACAACTACACACACAGGCGTGATCTGAAGGTACGTGAGTAAGTGGAGTAAAAGTATCTTTTTACAGCTCACTACGCAAACTTCCGAATCTTAGCTTCAGACTTTATTCAGTAACTTTATTCAAGAAATTACAAAATTAGTAATAGAGGTATTACGGGCTGTTAACCGTTTCTCACCAATATTACCGTTATCACGAAATAAAAATATTAAAAACGTATCAAATTATTACGGTGTATATCGAAACTTTTAACTTATTGCAAAGATGTAACAACAAAAATATATCACTGCTTTGGCGTGTCTTATCTCTGCTGCTAAATCAAAACAATATGTTTCTATCTTTATTATTTATTTTTATTATAAACTGCGAACCAAAAGATTATTTATTATTTTATTACAGATTAGGTGAAAGATTTTCGTAATTATTCGAAATGTACCAAAAGAAAATTAAAATCATAAAATTGAAAAAAAATGAGCCGATCCTTTTCACATCCTAAATTACCAGTCTATTTTATACACTTTCGAACTTATTTTCCTTCATCCTGTGTTGTCGCGTCTAAACACGTTCTTTTCTATTTTTTTTTAAGGATGACACACAAGGATGAAATACTTCATACAAAGATGAATAATCTGTCATCTAGATGGTAACACACTCATCCGGTTACACTGTCATCTTAATGTCATCTCCCGTGACCTTCGCAACATTTCGAAATCCCGTGCACATCTCATGTGGAATTCGTGCACCCTCAATATCATAACATGTTTACGTTAGAATGATTTTTGTAATCCGAAATGTAAAAGTATTTCAGGTTTGATTTCTTTTTTTATGTATCACATTAATATAGATATATATATACAATCCGTTTATATATTTTCTATTTTTTTTTTGGTCACTCATGAAATTCGTCTTTCCATTTNCCAAAAGATTATTTATTATTTTATTACAGATTAGGTGAAAGATTTTCGTAATTATTCGAAATGTACCAAAAGAAAATTAAAATCATAAAATTGAAAAAAAATGAGCCGATCCTTTTCACATCCTAAATTACCAGTCTATTTTATACACTTTCGAACTTATTTTCCTTCATCCTGTGTTGTCGCGTCTAAACACGTTCTTTTCTATTTTTTTTTAAGGATGACACACAAGGATGAAATACTTCATACAAAGATGAATAATCTGTCATCTAGATGGTAACACACTCATCCGGTTACACTGTCATCTTAATGTCATCTCCCGTGACCTTCGCAACATTTCGAAATCCCGTGCACATCTCATGTGGAATTCGTGCACCCTCAATATCATAACATGTTTACGTTAGAATGATTTTTGTAATCCGAAATGTAAAAGTATTTCAGGTTTGATTTCTTTTTTTATGTATCACATTAATATAGATATATATATACAATCCGTTTATATATTTTCTATTTTTTTTTTGGTCACTCATGAAATTCGTCTTTCCATTTCAACCGTGCAATAATAAACAAATTTTCTGCTTGTATATTGCTAAAGTTTTATCATCATTACACGGAGGAAGAAAGGTGAGAAATAATTAGCCTTAAAATCATTGAAGGTAATTTACTATAAAAAATTACATTTGCGCATGATTGACTCACTAGCCTTCGGATATTTAATTTGCTACTATAACAATTACATTTCGCAGATGATTAACTCAATAATTAATTTTCATGTTTGTACTTTCTATATTCTCTAAATTTGTCAAATATTTTACAACTCTTAAAGAGTCGTGAAATATAATCATTAACCGGCTTAATTACTTGGGTAGTATCACTACTCAAGCATTTTTATTTAATGAAGATGATTTAAACGTGCTGAATGTAAGATTTCAACCAGCATCCAAAGACCAGGTTATTCCTAACGAGAAAGTCAATGAATTTCCACACTACTACGTTTGCCCCAAAGTAAACAGAAAAATACTCTTAGAAGAAAATTTTAATGTTGATAAAATTAGTGATTTTTCAGATAGTCTTGTCCGAACCTTCTTTTTCAAACTGCGTAACATCACGAGAAACCAAAGAATACCTGAATCTAGGACAGACACATTGGTCGATGATTTGCTTCATATTTCTCATCTAAATAACTGGCCCTTGAACATAGAGTGAGTAATTTGAGAAATCTGTGTCTTATTCAAATGGCTTCTTAATTTTCCTTCTACAAAATCCAGTATCCATCTATCAAAAAAACTAAATATCTTAAATGAGTCTTATGTTTCAGCAACTCCAGAATTTGTGGTTAATAAAGGAATAATGTCTATGGTTATTGTAGAAGTATGTATTTTTTTTAATTGTTTGGAAAGTCAATATCTTTAATTACTTAAACAGTCTTTTTTTGACAGGATAAACACTTTCAAAATGTTGACCTTGTAAATGAATTCGAAGAAATGCAAATTGCTGGTAAAATACTTGTTTGCGGAAGTGAAAATATTCGTAGGATTGAGAGGGTTGGTAAAATCACTGATCAGGTTTTATTTTCTACTTGTTTTATCTTTTCCTATGTTACATTTTACAAGGCCAAGATTCCTGCGGGATATTGGAGTGAGCTTGCTAAAGGCTTACCAATAATTAATTCAGTTAAAATTAAAAGATGGCCAGAAGAGAATGGTAAAAAAAGTGGTCTTGATCTCGCAAACCCAGATGAAAGAAAAGAAATGTTAATTGCATTAACAAAAATTTGACAATTTCTTTTGAAATAGATAAAAATCAGTAATAATAATGTAATAGGATTAGTTTAACTGTGTTTGCTTTATTTCAGTACGATTTATAGTTAGAATTAACTTTTACGTAATACGTCATTAATTCTAATTTTTGACAATTTTCAAATCGATTCTTGGATCACAAACGTATAAAAATTAATTGGTTTCTTTATTTATATTTACATTACTAATGAATTCTTCGCGTTGATATGCCGATCAACTCATGCAGTTATACGCCCATTTATATTGTTTATATTGTTTATAAATTTTACATTTTCCAGAATACATTTTAAGTTCGCAATAAATACTTGTCTATTTACTTTATTATTACAAAAAATACATGAAAACGAAAGCTAAAACTCAACAAGATATATATATATCATTGCTTTATGTACTCCCAATGATATCCTCCAGCTTGAGCTTGAAATTCTCGACATACTAAACTGATACTCTGGCTATTAATATTTGTTGAACGTTGAGCTTCAGCCAAAGATGGAAATTCTTGAAAAATACCATCAGCCGAAATCTGTCTGATTGCATATTGATTGGCTCGAAGTTTAAGACGTACAGCGTGTTTCATATTTTCTTTTTGTGTGCACCATTCAAGATTTGAAGCTTTGTTGTTTGTAGAATCACCGTCAATGTGATTCACATATTCTTTGCCCTTTTCTTTTGGGCAAAATGCCAATGCAACTAAGCGGTGGACACGATACTTATGAACCTGGCCAATTCGATAATAGCCTGCATAAAAAGATCCTTGGGTGATTATACCACTTGGTAATTGAACTTTATCTAAGGATGAAACTCTAAATTTTTACGAATCAAGCTCTATTTCTCTCTATTTTTCATCTAAATCTGGTTCTACGTAATTTTCAAAATACATCCAACACCAACCATCAGCAGTATTTTGTTTTCCTCTGCAATATGTCGAAATATTGGATTTTGTAATTTTAAGTGTATTACTTGCAAGATTAATAGAATTCCAAATCTGAATAACTTTTCCGTCTAATGATTTCTGTATTCGCCTAGAACTACCGCGACCATAATTCGGGAATATCTTGCGCTCGCATTCTCTTTAGGTGTTACCCATTCCAAATTAACAACCCAATTATCATATTTGATGTCATTAATATGGTTAACGTAATAATCAGTGGAAATGTCAGGCTTAAAGAGATAAAAAAAAGAAAATACAATAATATCAATAGAATAAAAAAAAACAATATTTTGATTTACATTCATCAAGAATATCGTGAATACAAAGTGAAACCAATGTTGTTTATTAAAGATTCTTGAAGCCTTTTGATTCGCAATAATGTATTATAAAATTGTCTCAAATCTTTTTTTGAATTCATTTAATTAATTACACTTATTACTATCGATCAAAAACTCAATGATAAAATTAAAATTATAAAATTAAAATTATAAATTTAAAAAGAGAAATGAGTTCTTAACCAAGAAACTTTGGATTCAACAAGATAAACTTGATAATTTTTCTGACAATTCTTCAAATTCCAATTCATTAGCACTAATTATTAATTAATAAATAATATCTACATTAAATATATAATAAAATGCATATTGATATTTATAATAATTTAAATTTTTCCAATAATTTCAAAATATTTGAACAGAAATATTTTGGTCTAATATAGTTTATTCATTCCTATCCTAGTAATGTTTTCCAACTCTTTTAGTGAAGTAGACTGAAGGATGCGATAACGTGCAATAAAGGATTTCTTATTTTCTTCTCTATCTAAAATTTTATTTATTGAGTTTTTTATGTTGTACAATTCTTTTTTGAGTAATTTTCTTATTTACACGTGATAATGATGAGACGTTTGACGTCATTTATATAGATAAATTTGTAAGAATCTATTATAGAATTATTTCCAACTTTCAAAAATGGACGAAATCTTCACGAAATTAGCACTTCACACTGTGACCTTAGTAAATATCATCTTTAAAGATTCGCTAGTTTCAGGTATCAGAGTATAACTTTTATTCTATAACCTTCGTAGGTCGGTAAAGCGGCGTTCGCATATAGCACAACCTATGCTATGGTAAATTTTACCTTAGTAGTAGAAAATATTTAAATATTTTTAATTCCTTTTACCTAATTAATCTTCTTTTTTTTTGCTTTTTCAGAAACAAGTTACAAACTATATTAAGAATGACGCCAGCAATGTTACAAAAGCTGAAATGGCCGAACTTGAGCAAGTTAAAGAGGTAAAACAACAAATGTTTTTTGTAAAATGTAGTATTCACTTAATATGTATATTTAAATTTTATTTTTATTTTTTTTAAGACTTTGGAACATAGTATTCAAATGGTTCAACCAGCTATAGATTTAATTGAGATAATATCGGCACGCGGAAACACGGCATTGGAACCAACTGCCTCGCACACTACAAGGTTACGAAAAGAAATCGAATCATTTGCACGTAAATTTTCCACTGAAACTGAAGATACAACGACCACAAAAAAAGGGTCACTGGATCTTTCTAAAGTCATAAAAGAAATGCAAGGGTTGATACAAAAGATTGAAAAATTTGTGCCTTACCTTAATCTCATTATGACGACTAGTGGAGCAAATCTTGGATGGAGTTTACCCAACTCTGTAAGCCCTTCGCGTTTGCTTCAAGCTTCAAATTCATTATGTGAAGCAAATCGAAGATTTATGCAGAATAATGTAAAAGAAATGCGAGTGGGCCCTTTATATAAATTGAAACTTTATTATATGTTCACAGCTTCAGTACGACCAAAATCTGTAGTAGACTTTACATGGAAAGAAGAATTTACTAAATGTGATGCTGCTATACATCGCGTTCGCGATATTAGTAATAAAAAGGAATATTTATATGAATTAGTACTTATAGAAGACCTTAATGACGGTAGATATCACGAGGAATTCGAAAAATCTCCTTCCATAAGAGCAAAAATTGGAAAACCGAATCAAAGTATTCCGGGAAAATGTTTTCGGATTCCGGTAGCAGAAATATCGCGTTTATATTATACTTCATCAGGGTCTTTGTTGAACATCGAGGAATCAAAGACTCCTGTACTTGTACTTAAAGTTATAAAAGGTCTTTCCAAAGCCAGAGAAAGAAATAAAGATAATGTGGATTTAGAAGAAAATCCCTTTTATCCAATTCCGGATGTTCCTGATAAACCGATAAAAGAGTCCAAAGAACATTTGGATGTAGATTTATATGCTCTTGAGATATTTCAAGAAGCTGAAACATTTAATAAAGATGACGATGATGAAATTAGTAGTGATGATGAAATTGATAGTGACAATGAAATTGATAATAATAGTACAATCCATACTCCCAAAAAAATTCCTTTACCTGAAACACCACCATCAAAATCTGTTTCTTCAACTCCTCCAAGAAACAGAAACATCTCTACGCCAGTATCACCTTCCCCAAAAAGAATTCCTTTGCCTGATGATGAAGGTTCGGATGCCACTGTGAGTGATGATGATGAAGAACCCATTTCGGATACTTATGATAAGCCAAACAATGAAATCACAGAAAATCTGCCAAATGCTGAAGGTTCTATTGAATCAGATGATATTTCAGTTATGCGCCAATTTAATTTGAAGACTTTGAGCTTACTCGAATATTTATTGCGTTTAAGCGCGCTAGAGGTCTGTGAACAAATGAGTCATCTTGAAATAGCTGATGAAAAGATAAATCTATTTCTTAAAGATGATGATTCATCTGGAGGTTCCACTAGTACCGTAACAACCACGGAATCACCCCCAACCTCTAAAACATCCAAACCCTCAGGCAAAGAAGAATTGAATTCTAATACTATTTCATTGACAAATAAATTTTTGATGTTGAATCTTGAAGACGCCAAATAATTATTGATAATAAAACAATAGCTGCACGTGATTGATATATTTCAATATTAGATTATTAGATTATTAGTCTTAAAATTTACTTATGTAATCTATTTTGATTTTCTTTATGATTATCTTAAGAATAATCACTTAATAAATATTTTGTAATCGATTATGATTGAATCACTACATTGCAAAGTACAAGGGCAACCGCACGAAAAATATATCATAGAGACGATCCTAAACAGCAGGCACAGGATCAACTCAAGGAAGATTTATGTTTGGTACTACGAAGACCCATATATAGTTATTCCGGAGCATCTTCGAGAATTGGGCCTTATTGAGTAAACTTAAAACTTTAAATGCTTTTACGGATTAATTAATAAAATCGAGAAAATTGTTCTCTGTCAAAAATATGGGAATGAAAACTTCGTGAAAGTAAATGTGGCAGTTTATTAAAAAAAAATTTTCCAATACACATATCACTTCCATATCACATCATACACGTTAAAAAATTGCCTATTTCTAAAAAAGTTCTCAATTGGTCAATGTATTTCTTTTTAGTGGTGAATAAATTATAAAACCTAACCTATTACAGTAGATCCTATATGTTGTATGAATCGCGTGATTTGAAAAAGAGGACCCTTATCCTGACCCCCGGTTCAGGATTTTATTCTAGACCTCCCGAATCTCGGAATTTTATTGGACCATAATATGGCAGGTGATCAAAATTTATCATGTGCAAGATTTATATAAACAAATGTAGATAAATATTGGATGACTGACAAATATGGTTTCTGCAGATATTTAATAAAAATCAATATTCAAAGGGTATGACACATAGTGATAACTCTAACCTATGCATTTAGCATAAAAAGAATCTAGACCTCCAGTCTAAATTAAGTTTTTTTTTTGAAAAATGTTTTTCTCTAAAACCACTTGGATTTTTTATAAGAATATTTTTCCATCTCACTTCATTACCCATCAAGTACTACTCCTTCAATCTCCAAATTTTATATTGAAAAATTCTAAACCCAACTTATTTCAATTAGTGTCTTATGTAAATTCTTCACTTTTTTATCACACATCTTCTAAAAAGTTTATTTCATCTTCCATTCTAAATAAAATTGTAAAATACAATATAAAACAGTTTCCAGTATGGAATTATTACTGTTTGTTATTCATTATTCAATCAAATTCTTAACACATTTTCATTATTGTAGGTCACCTTAATTTCAAACTTAATTGTAGCTAGCATCACTTTTATTATATCAGCAGATTTTTTATATACTTGGTATCGAAACAAATGCAATGAACATCTTCTTAATGAAACTATGGAAAAAGGCACTAAACCTCAAATTGAGGTTTTAACCAAGGAGTTTATTTCTCATTCCGTAATTGTAGAATGTCTCAAAAAATTCTTCAACCTGATGAAGATACATCAGGAAATTTTTTATGTCGGAGGTTATTGTAATAATTTCATTTTCAAAGGTTATTGAAGGTTATCGGACCAATAACCTTCGCAAATATTACGTTTATTATGATAAAGTGAAGGTTATTGAAGGTTATCGATATCAATAACCTCCAGAGTATTACGTTTTATTAATAAAAATGAAGGTTTTCGGTACCAATAACCTTTGTAAATATTACGTTTATGTTGGAGGTATTCGAANATCTTCTTAATGAAACTATGGAAAAAGGCACTAAACCTCAAATTGAGGTTTTAACCAAGGAGTTTATTTCTCATTCCGTAATTGTAGAATGTCTCAAAAAATTCTTCAACCTGATGAAGATACATCAGGAAATTTTTTATGTCGGAGGTTATTGTAATAATTTCATTTTCAAAGGTTATTGAAGGTTATCGGACCAATAACCTTCGCAAATATTACGTTTATTATGATAAAGTGAAGGTTATTGAAGGTTATCGATATCAATAACCTCCAGAGTATTACGTTTTATTAATAAAAATGAAGGTTTTCGGTACCAATAACCTTTGTAAATATTACGTTTATGTTGGAGGTATTCGAAGGTTATTGGAGTGAAGGACTTCGAAGGCTTACGTTTAAAAAAATTTACTGATGTACATCAAATTTCAAATTATTACGTAATTTGTAATGAACATGGAACTAGAAAAACAACATTAACAAAGATTACATCAAGAAAAGCTAGGCAAGGTGTTATATACATTAATATTTCTATAGATCAAGATACAAATAATGAAAAATCTGATACTCTAAAAGATTTTGGTGTGATATTTGGAAAAGCTCTTAACTTTACATTTGAGAAAAATATTACTTTTTTGAAACAATTTATAAAAAAAATGTTAAGTGATGTCAATAGTAAGTTAATTAATATTGTCATTATTCTTGATAACAAATCTTTTGACCTTAATTTTTTTTAGAAAAATCAAATTAGGATAAGTGGAAAAAGCTTTTAATACTTTTAAACGTATCAGTGAAATATACAAAAAAAAAAGACAAACTTTTAGTTATCATTTATGATAATATTAATTAATTAATTCTTAAATATTTAAATATCCTTGACTACCTTCAAAATAATACCAAGGACAATGTCGATGATGGAAATTTTATTTCTGTATTTGTCTGCAGTGAAGGTTTAGTGCCTAGAAGAATGGAATGTAAATATTTACTTTTTTTTTTTTGATATTCTTGAAAGAAATAGTATAAATTATAGATTGGTATTTTTATTTTAGTATGCAGTACTTGGTTACGTGCAAAACACCTGATTGAAATTGGTGACTTTAGCGAGAAAGAATCAATAAAATATCTGATTAACAAGCGCAAAATCAAAAAAGAAGAAGCAAAAAAATTATATAAATTGATTGGTAGGCATATTGTAGAGTTGAAGAAAGTTGCAAACGATTTTATATTTGAAAAATCTTTCAAAGGTGAAAATTAGTTTTATTATCTTGTATCAAATTAATTTATACAACTCTGCTTAGAATTAATATATATATATGATATACATGTCGTCAAAACTATTGAATTGAATTAGACGCAATTAAAATTGAGAAAAATTGAAATCGAGTTAAGACAAATTTTGATTTTTACTAGTGATTGATGTAATTAGTTAAGTCAAACGTAATTAAAAATTGAAATTTTAAGAGTTGAATTAAGGCCAAATTAGTTTTGATGACATATATAGTATATAATATATGTAAGATATGTGTAAGATATGTAAAATGTAGAATATCAGGTATCTAATATGTATTTTTTGTAATAGTAATTCTGATTGTAATGTTGTAATTATGATATAATGTAATTATATAAAATTGGACATAATTATCGATGGTTATTACATATAAAACATTTTATTTTATAAGTAAATCTTAAAAATAATACTAATTAACTTTAAAGATAAGAATATATCGCGTATTATATCAAAATTTCAGATCTATTTGATTAAAATTAAGAGAATAATGAGTGTTTGAAGTTTGAACAGATAAAAAACTTTAAAATAACTATTATTTGTCTAATTTTAATTAAATAAGTTTGATATTTTTACAGTGAATGTAAATAAGTTTTGTATTTAAGGTCACTTAGTACCATTTTTAGTATTTATTTATAAAACAAAAAGTGTTATATATGATAATAATTAAAAATTTTATATTACTATCACATATAAACTATTTTTTTTTATAAGTAAATACTAAAAATGGTACTAAATAACCTTGAATAAAAAAATTATTTATGTTCACTATAAAAATATCAAACTTATTTAATTAAAATTAGACAAATAATAGCCATTTTAAAGTTTTTCATCTGTTCAAACTTCAAATATGTATCATTCTCTTAATTTTAATCAAATAGGTCTAAAATTTTGATATAATACGCGTTATATTCTTGTCTTTGAAGTTAATTAGTATCATTTTTGAGATTTACTTATAAGATAAAAAGTTTATATGTAATAACCATCAATAATTATATCTGATTTTATATAATTACAACATTACAGTCAAAATTACTATTACAAAAAATACATATCAGGTATCTGATATTCTACATTTTACATATCTTACACATATCTTACACATATCTTACATATATTATACACATATCTTATACATATCAGGTATACGATATTATTATATATATATATATTTTATATCTATCTTATACTTCATTAGAAAATTTTTTATATCAAAAGTTATTGTAATTATACATATTCCCAAAATTGATTTTGGATTTTTGAGGTATTTCGACTTTTTGAGATTTATGCAGAATCTATTCTATATATGGAAGTAAAAAAAGTACCCAGTTATGTGTATCTTCAATCAAAGAATAAATCTGGGTGGTCAAAAATTTCAGGTTTTAAGTAAAATAATTTCATCTTCTATAAAAAACTATTTCAACTTTTTTCTCCAAAATTGCAATTTCGGGACCCCAAAATAATTTTGCGTGCAAGTATAATTGTAATAATTTCGTTTTCAAAGATTATTGAAGGTTATCAGACCAATAACCTTCACAAATATTACATTTATTANTTAATTAGTATCATTTTTGAGATTTACTTATAAGATAAAAAGTTTATATGTAATAACCATCAATAATTATATCTGATTTTATATAATTACAACATTACAGTCAAAATTACTATTACAAAAAATACATATCAGGTATCTGATATTCTACATTTTACATATCTTACACATATCTTACACATATCTTACATATATTATACACATATCTTATACATATCAGGTATACGATATTATTATATATATATATATTTTATATCTATCTTATACTTCATTAGAAAATTTTTTATATCAAAAGTTATTGTAATTATACATATTCCCAAAATTGATTTTGGATTTTTGAGGTATTTCGACTTTTTGAGATTTATGCAGAATCTATTCTATATATGGAAGTAAAAAAAGTACCCAGTTATGTGTATCTTCAATCAAAGAATAAATCTGGGTGGTCAAAAATTTCAGGTTTTAAGTAAAATAATTTCATCTTCTATAAAAAACTATTTCAACTTTTTTCTCCAAAATTGCAATTTCGGGACCCCAAAATAATTTTGCGTGCAAGTATAATTGTAATAATTTCGTTTTCAAAGATTATTGAAGGTTATCAGACCAATAACCTTCACAAATATTACATTTATTATGATAAAGTGAAGGTTATTGAAGGTTATTGATATTAATAACCTTTGCAATATTATGTTTTATTAATAAAAATGAAGGTTTTCAGTATCAATAACCTTCGTAAATATTACGTTTATGTTGGAGGTATTCGAAAGTTATCGGAACAAAGGACTTCGAAGGCTTACGTTTAAAAAAATTTACTGATGTTATCCTACACATATCGAGTATCCAATATTTGCTAAACTTCAGCAAATTATTTACACCTATCTGATACCAGATGTCTATATGATATGTTATATTTTGACCTGTAGTTATTAATATCAATAACTTCTGCAATATTATAAATTATTAATAAAAATAAAGGTTTTCAATACTAATAACTTTTGTAAATATTATATTTATATTAAAAGTATTTAAAAATTATTGAAGTAAAATATTTCAAAAACTTATGTTTAAAAAAATTTACTAATAATATTATAATTAAATTACCTATATATGGTCTTTTTTCTTTTGTGTGAAATCAGTCCATATTAAATTGAATCCAAATAAACATTTTCGTCATTTCTTCAAATATTTATTTAAGTTATATTCATTTTTACTTTTTTCAAAATATGCACTAAAATCACTTTCACTATTATTATATTTATTGTATTTATTAAAAATAAATTTGTCATTAGTATTGCAATTAATTTTTCATTTTTTAATTACTCTTGAAACTTTTATTAAAAGTATTTTTTACATTTTTAAAAAGTACAAAATATTAAAAATCATTAAAAATTATTTTTAAACAAAATTATAATAGGTTACTATTTTTAGTGTATTTTCAAATTTGATAAGTATAATTAAATATACTAATTTTGATCCTAATAAAAGTTAGATCAAAACTTAAGTTTTAAGTTATTAATTTTTACAATTAAAATTTTTTTATATATATAATAAATATCTATACTATATATTTGTTTGACTAATAAACTACTAACTTGTATAATTTGAAAAATGTTTTCTTCTAAAACTACTCGAATTTTTTTTAAAAACATTTTTTCATCTCATTTTATTACCTATCGAGTATTATTTTTTCAATCTTCAAATTTTACATTGAAAAATTTCAGACCTAACTTATTTCAATTAATGCCTTATGTGAATTTTTCACCTTCCTATCACACATCTTCTGAAAAATTTACTTCACCTTCTATCCTGAGTAAAATTATAAAATACAATACAAAACAGTTTCCGGTATGGGATTATTACTATTTATTGTTTATTATTCAATCAAATTCTCAATATATTTTTATTATTGTAGTCCACCTTTTTTTCAAACTTAATTGTAACTGGTATCATTCTTAGTATACCAGTAGATCTTTTATACACTTGGTACCAAAACAGATGCAATGAATATCTTCTTAATGAAACTATGGAAAAAGGCACTAGACCTCAAATTGATATTTTTACTGAAGAGTTTGTTCTTCGACCTGATGTTGTAAATAGTCTTAAAAAAATTTTTAAACCAAATAAATATCACTCATATTATTATGTGATCTGTGGTGAACATGGGACTGGAAAAACAACATTAACAAAGATTGCGTCAAAAGAAGTTGGACAAGGTGTTATTTATATTAATATTCCTAAAAAATTTGATACTCTTGAAGATTTTGGTGTGGCATTTGAAAAAGCCATTAACTTTACATTTAAAGAACATATTGCTTTTTCAAAAAGAATATTAAGTAATATTAATGATAAGTTAATTGATATTGTCATTATTCTTAATAACAAAACTTTTGACTTAAATTTTTCTTAGAAAAATCAAATCAGGAAAAGTGGGAAAAAGCTTTTAATACTTTTAAACGTATTAGTGAAATATACAAAGAAAAACATGGCAAACCTCCCGTTATTATTTATGATAATATTAGTCAATTGATTCCTAAATATTCAGATATTATTGATTACCTTCAGGATAATGCTAAGGACAATGCTGATGATGGAAATTTTATTTCTGTATTTGTTTGCAATGAAAATTCAGTACCTAGAAGAATGGAAAGTAAATATTTACAATTTTTTTTTGGTATTTTTGAAAAAAATAGTATAAATTATAAATTAATATTTTTATTTTAGTGCGTAGTGCTTGGTCACGTGCAAAAAAACCAGTAATTGAAATTGGTGACCTTAACGAGAAAGAATCAATGAAATATTTAATTAACAAACGTAAGATCAAACAAGAAGAAGCAAAAAAATTATATGAATTAGTTGGTGGACGTATTGTAGAGTTGAAGGAAGTTGCAGATGATTTTATATCTGGACAATCTTTCGAAGGTGAAAGTTATTTTTATTATCTTGTATCAAATTAATTTATATAATTCTATTTAAGATTAATTACTTAACTTTTTTTTATAGTTATTAAAGATTCAAAATTAATTAAAGTTGAGAAAAGATTTAAGGCTGCAAAACTTCTTCAAAATCAATCAAATTATGAAATAGGAAAATGTTTAATTAAGGTTTTGCTAGATTCTAAAGAAATTAATACTAATGTATTTAGAAAATATTCTAAGGATGATAAATACAGTGAAATTTTAGAAGCCAATGTGTTTACATATCATCCATCAAGAAATACTGTAACTTTTCAGTCAAAATTAATAGAATACTATATTCGTGAAAATGCTAATATATTTATTTCATAAATAAGATTAATATAAAAATAATAACACAGAATTTATTGTTTTTTCGATATAACATGTAATAGTTTTATTATTCTAGTACAAGTTAAAAAATTAAAACTTGATGTAAGCAAATAAATAAAAATATTATTAAAATTTATTTTATTACACAGATTATTACAATATTATATATCAATATGATAAACTCAAAGTTTAAATTTTATTTGTTGTTAAATCCAAAAATAATAAATTTACAATTTAGAAAATTTGCTATTTTATTAAATGTAAGACAAAAATATATATTAGCTAGTTATTAAATTATTAAACATATTTAAGATAAAAAATATTATTGATTAATTAACTTTACTTTATAAATTTAATATCTTATAGTTAATTTCTTTATTAAATTATTATTTGATCTATAAACATATTGAAAATTTTGCTCTCTAATAATATTTACAGCTTGAATTTTTTTTTACAACATTTCTTATATATTTATTATACCTGCCACCCAAATTCAAAATCCAAATGCCAAAATCCCAAATGCCAAAATTCCAAATCCCAAATCCCAAATTATAATTAGTATCTTTTGCCAAAATCTCAAATCCCAAATACTAGTAATTTGTGCATTTTGGCATCCCAAATCCCAAATTATTTGGGATTTGGGCAACACGTATAATATTTATTCACAATTTATAATAATATAATATAATTTTATCATCAAATAAGTATTAAGATTCGAGTTTTTATTTAGATCTCTTGAATTCTTCAAAAGTAATGTTTCTCAATTTTACTATAAGTATAATCTTCAATAGTGATACCTGTTATAATTATTTGTAAGAGTTACAACTAGTTGCAACTAATTATATCATAAGGAAAAATGAATTATACCATATATCCCATATATCGCAATTAATTACGACACTTTTTTTGAATTACAACAGATATCACTAATCTTTAATATATTTTGATTTTTTAATATATACAAGTTAATCACATCAGTAACAAATTATACATGTTCCCAAAATTGATTTTAGATTTTTGAGATATTCGTCTTTTTAAGATTTATGCAGAATTTATTCTATATATCTCTATAAGAAATACAGTGGCTCACAAATGTACTGCAACATATACCTGCCACCCAAATTCAAAATCCAAATGCCAAAATCCTAAATTATTTGGGATTTGGGCAACACGTATACTGCAACACCTAAAATTTTGTCTTTAAAAAATTCTATGTCGCAAACCATAGATTTTAGAATAATAATTCTTATATTTATTTTAATTTTTGAAATTTGGAAATTTTTGAGAACTGTTTAATATCAAATTAATAATGCCAATTTTTCAAAAATAGGTGATTAACATGATAAATTGTCACTTAATAAAATTTCAATTGTGAATAAAATTTTATACAGAATAGTTACAACAAAAGTGATCATAAAATTGCTTGTCTTTTCCAAGGAAAACAGGTATACCAAATTTCATAACAATTGGATCAATGGTTATGGAGAAATTAATTCTTGAAAATTGAAATTTTACTAATAAAATAAATAAAAAAAATATTTTATTAGTAAAATTTCAATTTTCAAGAGTTAATTTCTCTATAATCACTGATCCAATTGTTATGAAATTTGGTATACCTGTTCTCCTTGAAAAGGACAATCAACCCTATAATCACTTTTGTTGTAACTATTCTATATAAAATTTTATTCACAATTGAAATTTTATTAAGTGACAATTCATCATGTTGATCACCCATTTCTGAAAAATTGGCATTATTAATTTGATATCAAACAGTTCTCAAAAAATCTCCAAATCTCAAAGATTAAAATAAGTATAAGAACTATTATTCTAAAATTAATGGTTTACGATATAGAATTTTTTAAAGACAAAATTTTAAGTGTTGCAGTACATTCATGAGCCACTATATGTATACTTAAAAAATATTTAAAATATAATTAAAATATCATTGAAATATTATTAAAATAAATTAAAATATATTTAAAATATACTTAAAATTAGAGGTGGGATCTGCAAATAAAATTATTATGTATTTTACAGATAAAAACAGATATAAATGGATATCTGTATAGGCTAAAATATAGGATGTATTACATAATATATATTACAAAAGTAGAAACTTAAACATGTAATTATATTCTTTAAAGGTCATTCGCCAACATGTTAATCATATTTCATTTGTTGTACATCTGTGACAGATAAATTTATTTGTGGATCGTATCACTACTTAAAATATACTTAATTGTATTTATAAAAAACTATTTAAAATATTATTATTTTATACTTAAAATATATTAAAAAAATACTTAATTTAGGTAATAAATAAGTATATTTTAGATATATACTTAATTTTAATAATATTTTAAGTATATTTTAAATATATACTTAAAATATACTTATTTAAATATTTTTTAAATATTTTTTAAGTATATTTTAAATATATTTTAAGTACAAAATAATAATATTTTAAGTAATTTTTTATATACTTAAAAAATACTTAAAAAATACTTAATGAAATATATTTTAAATATATTTTAAATATATGGGGTCCGCCACAGCAAAAAGGGGTTACGGGAAAATTATCTGATTTCGAGAAAAACCAGTTTTAAATCACATCACTTAAATTCACGATTATACCGAAATAAATTTAAATTTTACAATTTTTATCTTTATAATGTGAGATAAATTTTTACATACAATTAATTTCAATTAATGGCAATACTTTTAAACAATTTAATTTATTTATATTTATGAAATATATAAAATTTACAGTCATAAAAATTTTATAATATGTTATCACTATTTTAATAAAATTCGTTATAAATTAAAATATAAAAAAATAATAATTAAAAATTCAATAAATATTTTAAAATAAATTAGTAATTTAAATATAATTTCTAGTAATAAACAAAGACTTTTCATAATAAATTTAGTCTTAATTAATTTTAAATTCATTTAAGATGTTTGGGTTTAGAACAAGTAATATTACAAAAAGGTAAATCAATATAGGGTGAAATTTCTTTATATAATTCTTCCTGTCTTTTTGAAAATAATTCTTTAATACTAAGTAAAGAAGGTAAAGTGTTGAAATTAAAAAGAAATGTACGAATTATAGCTTCTTTATAATTGTCTTCTATTTTATTTTTATAAAAAACAATTCCGGGATTTTGTAAGTTAAAATAAAAATGATGATATTTTTGAATATTAGGTAGTTTTTTAAATTTTTGAAAGTAAGCTTTAAAATTATAATATTGAAAAGCCTTTCCATCCAAATAACGTTGAGCAACATTAAGATGAACAGTTGTTGAACGATTAATAATTAAAACTACATCATCTATAGTATTGACTTTGCTTTTTCGATAAAGTATTTTGATTAAACCAAGCTATCACAGATAAATTTTGTATGCCCAGGTATCATAAAGTTTAATTCAATTTCATCATACATACCACGATCAATTAACCATGAATAGAAAAATAATGAATAATTGTTTTTATTTTGTCCTACACAATTATCACATGTAATTATTAGTTTTTTTTCTCCACGATTATATTTTTCAATTGTATTCCAAACAAAACTTAAGGTAGTATTGATACCTTTTCCTTGTTTACCGTCATCTGGCATTTCTGCTTCATCGATTACATAATTAGTTTGTTCAGTATGGGGAAAATTTTCAGTATTACAAACTCCAAATAAATGTATTTTTCTTGAACTTTTAAAAAATAAAGATCCGACTTGTTGTGGTGAATAAGGAATTTGTACATTTTGAGCCTAATCATAAGCAATATGAGAAGTGCCTTCAAAGGTTTTAAACATTACTGTTGATCCAATTGTATTAGGATTATTTTTTCCATCTTCAACTGCACATTTAATATTAGCAGTGTAATAATCACGTTCTTCTTGTGCACGATTTAAATGAGCTAAATAATTTTCTGTATTTTCTAATTTTTTTTCATGTTGTATAAAATATCAAATATCCATTTTCATTGTTTCGCAGGTGTTACATAAATCAGATTTCGGAGACATAAACTGAAGTGATGGCATTAGAATTTTCCAGGTATTAATAAAAGTTGATTTAGCTATAATATATTTTTCATTCTCATACATATTTTTGTAAGCTTTTACATAATCCTGATATACTGATGTGTAATTGTAATTAGTTAAAAGAAAAATAACTGGCATGGAAACTTTGTTGAAATGGCGTCCGGGTGAAGGAAGACCATGTGCATTAGCATAATTTGTTAAAAATTTAAATATTTCACATGATGTTTTGTAATTCAATTCAATACGTTTCATATTTTTGGGAGCTCTACCAGTGTTACCATGTATACGTTCCTCAAGACCCCGTTCTTTTAAATGTTGCATTATATTTTCTAAATAATTATGACTAACTCCAATAAGCATTAAATATGTATTTTTGCAAATTGAAATATTATTATTATAATAATAATTTAAAAATACCCGTTTTCTATTATTATCCGAAACTTTTTTTGTATTTTCATCCTTCTGAAAAGCCATAAGTTGCCCTTTGATAACCATGTCTCATGATTTTTTTTCTAAACTTTCGAATTCCATTGTACATGCAAGAAACCGTTCATAGCTAATGCATTCAAAATAAGATTGTAATTTATTTTTGGAACAAACACATTTTTCAGTCTTAAAAAATTCATCTATCTTTTGTTTGACATTATTATAGACTTTATCTTCAACATAATTATTAGGATTTTTTATAAATTCTTTATCCAGATCTAGATTATTAAATTTTTCTTGAATTTCTGTATCATTATCAGTATCAGATGAAAATTCAATATCTGAGTTGCTTTTTTCACTTTCAGAACTTGAATTTGTAATAAAAAAAGTATCATTTAATTCTTCAATAGCAGATAAAATAATTTTATTTGCACTTTTATTATCAAAATAAATATTATAATCCATTTATTTATTAATATTAAAAAAAAGATCGCAATGGTTTTTAACAAAAAAGACCATCCAAAAAAATTCAAATTTCAGCCATTTTTACTAATATACATGAACGGAAAAATATATTTTCCAATAAGTTAAGTTGATCTGCATACAATCATGACAAAATCTCAAAATTCATTAGATGTACCCGAAACCTCTTTTTGCTGTGGTGGATCCCATATTTTAAATATCATAGTTTTTATAAGGTATGGAAGTAAAAAAATACCTAGTTATATGTATCTTTAATCAAGGAATTTATCTGGGTAATCAAAAAATTTTAAGTTTTAAATAAAATAATTTCATCTTTTATGAAAAACTATTTTGACTTTTTTCTTCAAAATTGTAATTTTGGGGTTCCAAAATAATTTTGTATGCAAATATATAATAGATANTGCATTCAAAATAAGATTGTAATTTATTTTTGGAACAAACACATTTTTCAGTCTTAAAAAATTCATCTATCTTTTGTTTGACATTATTATAGACTTTATCTTCAACATAATTATTAGGATTTTTTATAAATTCTTTATCCAGATCTAGATTATTAAATTTTTCTTGAATTTCTGTATCATTATCAGTATCAGATGAAAATTCAATATCTGAGTTGCTTTTTTCACTTTCAGAACTTGAATTTGTAATAAAAAAAGTATCATTTAATTCTTCAATAGCAGATAAAATAATTTTATTTGCACTTTTATTATCAAAATAAATATTATAATCCATTTATTTATTAATATTAAAAAAAAGATCGCAATGGTTTTTAACAAAAAAGACCATCCAAAAAAATTCAAATTTCAGCCATTTTTACTAATATACATGAACGGAAAAATATATTTTCCAATAAGTTAAGTTGATCTGCATACAATCATGACAAAATCTCAAAATTCATTAGATGTACCCGAAACCTCTTTTTGCTGTGGTGGATCCCATATTTTAAATATCATAGTTTTTATAAGGTATGGAAGTAAAAAAATACCTAGTTATATGTATCTTTAATCAAGGAATTTATCTGGGTAATCAAAAAATTTTAAGTTTTAAATAAAATAATTTCATCTTTTATGAAAAACTATTTTGACTTTTTTCTTCAAAATTGTAATTTTGGGGTTCCAAAATAATTTTGTATGCAAATATATAATAGATAATAAATCTATTTTTGGATATATATGAAATTCTATTTGAAAACATATTAATCTTATATAAAAAAGATGTTTGCTACTCTCATTGAGTAAATGATCATTTTCTTTAAAATATATAAAATAAGATAAAATTTGATTTCTCTATTCACTTAATGTTTTATTTGATCTAATATTTTTTATCTTTACATATTTATCTTATTCTTCATTTGAATATTTAAAATTTTGATGAGTTACTACATCCGGAATTATATAGAGGCGTTCTAGGATGCTATATATACGAAACGTCTGGAGAACGCACTAGAACGGTGCATTCTAGTATGCTATATATACGAAACGTTTGGAGAACGTACTAGAACGGTACGTTCTAGTACGCTATATATACGAAACGTTCAGAGAACGCACTAGAACGGTGCGTTCTAGTACGCTATATATACGAAGTGTTCAGAGAACGCACTAGAACGGCATATTTAATACGCTATATGAACGTAGGTGGTGTTCGTAGGACGCTATAGATCGGTGTATTTTGGACGCACTAGAACGTTTATATTTAATTCCTGATGTAAACTACTGAAATTACTTATTTTATAACTTATTTATTGATTATATAAAATTTAAATTATTAATAAATTTTTATAACAAAGGTTATTAAAATAATTTTGTTTTCAAAGGTTATTGAATGTATACCTGCTACCTAAATTCAAAATCCAAATGTCAAAATCTCAAATGTTGAAATTCTAAATTCCAAATCTCAAATTATAATTAATATATTTTGCCGAAATCCCAACCTTTGCAAATATTACATTTTTTATAATAAAATAAAGGTTATTGAAAGTTATTAATATCAATAACTTCTGCAATATTATGAATTATTAATAAAAATAAAGATTTTTGATACTAATAACTTTTGTAAATATTACGTTTATATTGAAAGTATTTAAAAATTATTGAAGTAAAATATTTTAAAGACTTACGTTTAAAAAAATTTACTGATAATATTATAATTAAATTACCTATATATGGTCTTTTTTCTTTTGTGTGAAATCAGTCTATATTAAATTGAATCTAGATAAATATTTTTGTCATTTTTTCAAATATTCATTTAAGTCATATTCATTTTTACTTTTTTCAGAATATGTACTAAAATCACTTTTACTATTATTATATTTATTGTATTTATTAAAAATAAATTTGTTATTGGCATTGCGATTAATTTTTCTTTTTTTAATTATTTTTGAAACTTTTGTTAAGAGTATTTTTTACATTTTTAAAAAGTACAAAGTATTGAAAATCATTAAAAATCATTTTTAAACAAAATTATAATAGGTTGCTATTTTTAGTATATTTTCAAATTTGATGAGTATAATTAAATACACTAACTTTGATATAGTAAAAATTAAATCAAAACTTAAGTTTTAAATTATTGATTTTTACAATTAAAATTTTTATATATATATAATAAATATCTATACTATATATTTGTTTAACTAATAATCTACTAACTTGCATAATTTGAAAAATGTTTTCTTCTAAAACTACTCAAATTTTTTTTAAGAATATTTTTTCATCTCATTTTATTACCCATCGAATATTATTTTTTCAATCTTCAAATTTTACATTGAGAAATTTTAAACCTAACTTATTTCAATTAATGCCTTATGTGAATTTTTCACCTTCCTATCACACATCTTCTGAAAAATCTACTTCACCTTCTATCCTGAGTAAAATTATAAAATACAATCCAAAACAGTTTCCGGTATGAGATTATTACTATTTATTGTTTATTATTCAATCAGATTCTCAATATATTTTTATTATTGTAGTCCACTTTTTTTTCAAACTTAATTGTAACTGGTATCATTCTTAGTATACCAGTAGATCTTTTATACACTTGGTACCAAAACAGATGCAATGAATATCTTCTTAATGAAACTATGGAAAAAGGCACTAGACCTCAAATTGACATTTTTACTGAAGAGTTTGTTCCTCGACCTGATATTGTAAATAGTCTTAAAAAAATTTTTAAACCAAATAAATATCACTCATGTTATTATATGATTTGTGGTGAACATGGGACCGGAAAAACAACATTGACAAAGATTGCGTCAAAAGAAGTTGGACAAGGTGTTATTTATATTAATATTCCTAAAAAATTTAATACTCTTGAAAATTTTGGTGTGGCATTTGAAGAAGCCATTAACTTTACATTTAAAGAACATGTTGCTTTTTCAAAGAAAATATTAAGTAATATTAATGATAAGTTAATTGATATTGTTATTTTTTAATAACAAAACTTTTGATTTAAATTTTTTTTAGAAAAATCAAATCAGGAAAAGTGAAAAAGAGCTTTTAATACTTTTAAACGTATTAGTAAAATATACAAAGAAAAATATGGCAAACCTCCTATTATTATTTATGATAATATTAGTCAATTGATTCCTAAATATTCAGATATTATTGATTACCTTCAGGATAATGCCAAGGACAATGCTGATGATGGAAATTTTATTTCTGTATTTGTTTGCAATGAAAATTCAGTACCTAGAAGAATGGAAAGTAAATATTTACAATTTTTTTTTGGTATTTTTGAAAAAAATAGTATAAATTATAAATTAATATTTTTATTTTAGTGCGTAGTGCTTGGTCACGTGCAAAAAAACCAGTAATTGAAATTGGTGATCTTAGCGAAAAAGAATCAATGAAATATCTAATTAACAAACGTAAGATCAAAAAAGAAGAAGCAAAAAAATTATATGAATTAGTTGGTGGACGTATTGTAGAGTTGAAGGAAGTTGCAGATGATTTTATATCTGGACAATCTTTCGAAGGTAAAAGTTATTTTTATTATCTTGTATCAAATTAATTTATATAATTCTACTTAAAATTAATTACTTAACTTTTTTTTATAGTTATTAAAGATTCAAAATTAATTAAAGTTGAGAAAAGATTTAAAGCTGCAAAACTTCTTCAAGATCAATCAAATTATGAAATAGGAAAACGCTTAATTAAAGTTTTGCTAGATTCTAAAGAAATTAATACTGATGTATTTAGAGAATATTTTAAGGATGATAAATACAATGAAATTTTAGAAGCCAATGTGTTTACATATCATCCATCAAGAGATACTGTGACCTTTCAGTCAAAATTAACAGAATGCTATATTCGTAAAAATGCTAATATATTTATTTCATAAATAAGATTAATATAAAAATAATAACACAGAATTTATTGTTTTTTCGATATAACATGTAATAGTTTTATTATTCTAGTATAAGTTAAAAAATTAAAGTTCGATATAAGTAAATAAACAAAAATATTATTAAAATTTATTTTATTACACAGATTATTACAATATTATATATCAATATGATAAACTCAAAGTTTAAATTTTATTTGTTGTTAAATCCAAAAATAATAAATTTACAATTTAGAAAATTTGCTATTTTATTAAATTTGCAAAAATGCAAGACAAAAATATATATTAACTAGTTATTAAATTATTAAACATATTTGAAATAAAAAATATTATTGATTAATTAATTTTACTTTATAAATTTAATATCTTATAGTTAATTTTTTTACTAAATTATTATTTGATCTACAAACATATTAGAAATTTTGTTCTCTAATAATATTTACAGCTTGAATTTTTTTTTTACAATATCTCTTATATATTTAACTCTTCTAACAATATTTTGTATAAAATTCAGGTTTTTATTTGGATCTCTTGAACTCTTCAAAAGTAATGTAAATAACTAGTAACTTAATGTTTCTTAATTCTACTATAAGTATAACTTTCAATAGTAATACTTATTATAATTATTTGTAAGAGTTACAACTAGTTGCAATTAATTACATCATAAGGAAAAATAAATTATACCATATATCGCAATTAATTATGATATTTTTTTTGAATTATAACAGATATCACTAACCTTCAATATACAGTCAGACCTCTCTATAGTCACACCCTATATAGTCACACCATATAAAAACCTCTTTATAGTCACTCTTTTCACAAAACCAATACCTATTAATGCTATATAAAAAAACCTCTCTATAATTACAGAATTTTTATAGTCACACCCATTAAAACCAATACTTAGTAATGCTTTATAAAAATATCTCTATATAGTTACAACCTCTTTATAATCACCTATTTATTTTTTTTACCGATGGTGTGACTATATAGAGGTCTGACTGTATTTTGACTTTCTAACATATACAAGTTAATTACATCAGTAACAAATTATACATGTTCTCAAAATTGATTTTGGATTTTTGAGATATTTTGTCTTTTTGAGATTTATGCAGAATCTATTTTATATATTTCTATAAGAAATATGTATACTTAAAAAATACTTAAAATATAATTAAAATATTATTGAAATATTATTAAAATAAATTAAAATATATTTAAAATATATTTATAAAAAACTATTTAAAATATTATTATTTTGTACTTAAAATATATTAAAATATACTTAAAAAATATTTAATTTAGGTAATAAATAAATATATTTTAGGTATATACTTAATTTTAAATATGTTTTAATAATATTTTAAGTATATTTTAAATATATACCTAAAATATACTTACTTAAGTATTTTTTAAATATTTTTTAAGTATATTTTAAATATATTTTAAGTATAAAATAATAATATTTTAAGAGCATGACAGAATTTCCTTTTAATTGATTGTTAGTTAATATGATCAACGTGATTAATGTGAACTGTGATTGGTTCAAAATATATAATTTATCAATTCAAAAAAAATATTTTCGTGTATATAACGCAAACGCGCACATTATATATTTCATTTAAAATATAATAAAGAAAAATTTTGGTCCTTGTTTAGTAGTAAACTGTACAAACAGTAATATTCTCTTTCATAATATACTTATCAAAAATGTTAAGAAACAAATAAATTAGAAACATATCCTTATCTTGAAATAGGAATGTAACTTTGCCATTTACATTATTGCAAGATAGTAGAATTTAAACATAACTATGATAAAGATAAATAAAAGAAAAATTCAGAAAGTCAGAAAAGCAGTAGAAAAAAAGTTATAAGCAAAAATACAAAGTCTTAATTATTAGAAATTACAAATAAAGGTAATATAATTAAATTAATATAAATTATCAAAATTTCTTTTAAATAATAACTAATTTTTATTAATAATAGCTTCAACAAATAATTCAACATTTGTATCAAAAGTAAACATATTAACAAAAGTGTTGTTTAATATACATCATCAAAAAAGTGACAGTTTAGAATTAGAATCTCAAAAGTTTGAAAAAATAATAGAAGAAACAATAGTAAATACAATTATCCCTAAGGAATAATCTGCTTATAACAGACAAAAAGCTAAAAAATCCATTGTAACTTTATGTTATATGATTTCTGGTTTGCATAATAAATTTGTAAACCAACTTAAAACAGAAATTGGATTATATTTAGTATCATCAGGGACTATATGAAAGGCTATTGATACAATATCAAGTTTGGAATATTCTGCATGTTCTAAAACAATAGAAGAATATCAAAAAAAAATTCAAAAAGAGCATACAATAAAGATTGAATAGCATTTTACAAAAAATGTAAGTTATATTATTTTATATAAACATTTAAAATATTAATATATTAAAATTAATAAAATTAATTATTTTTTATAAGAAAAATATTCTTTATATTTATAATATAGATGATTACTATTCAATTCATGAAAATTGTCAATCAGATACAGTTTTAATATCAATTGCAAAACATTTTGCTACATGTATTGCAAAATCTATTATAGAATATTCACCTATATCATTTGTATTTAATGGAATATCTATTCATAATCCATTAAATGTAGAGGCATAAAGAATATGTTGGTATTTAATCAATCGATATTCTGAAGTATTTGACTTATCATATTTGCAAAAATATTCAATTATCAATGAGTTTAATAGAATAGAAATGCTAATAATATACAATTATAATGATAATATCACTGAACGAAAAGAAGAATGGTCTATAAAAGGTCTTCAATTAATTAGATTTAAAGAACAAAATTTATATTCTATTTTTGATTATATCAATTATACATGTCGTCAAAACTAATTTGACCTTGACTCAACTCTTAAAATTTCAATTTTTAATTGCATCTGACTTAACTAATTGCGTCAATCACTAATAAAAATTAAAATTTGCCTTGACTCAACTCCAATTTTTCTCAATTTTAATTGCGTCTGACTCAATTCAATAGTTTTAACAATATGTATAATATCAATGCATTGAAGATTATTTTATTTATACATAAGAAAACACAACATTTGAAAGAATCTGTGGTTCCAATTATTGCAAATTGGCCAGGACAAATATTTACATCAGAAAATTTAATAGGTGTAAATTTATGGAAATTTAACATGACATAAATTTTCGTCATATTACGAGACCTACAGAAATTTTCGAAAATATGACGGAATACTGACATTAATATAAATTTCCAAAAATTTATTGTGTAATAAAATTTCAAAAATTTTCGGTATAATAAATTTCCATAATTTAGATATTTCAAAATATTTTCAAAGCTTTTTGAAATAATCTGCTTGTTTTCGTTTCATTTCATTTTATTTTTTCAAAATTTTATATTTTTACAATAAACGTTGATTTTTATTTATTATTATTTATTATTATTATTTTATATACAAATAAAAAAAAAATTATTCTTCATTATTATCATTATTGCTACTTTCGTTATTTGATTCATTTTCACTTTCATTACTTTCATTTTCACTTTCATTTTCACTTTCATTCTTATTTTCACTTTCAAATATTTTCTCATAATTTTTTTTTCTGACTTTTTCTTCTGCACGTTTTCAGATTTCGCTTAATGGGGAAATTCTATTTCATCATCATTACTTACATCTGACGCAGGTTCGGACTATACATGTTCCCAAAATTGATTTTGGATTTTTGAGGTATTTCGACTTTTTGAGATTTATGCAGAATTCATTCTATATATGAAAGTAAAAAAAGTACCCAGTTATATGTATCTTCAATTAAAGAATAAATCTGGGTGGTCAAAAAATTTCGGGTTTTAAATAAAATAATTTCGTCTTTTATGAAAAACTATTTCGACTTTTTTCCCCAAAATTGCAATTTCGGAGCTCCAAAATAATTTAGCGTGCAAGTATAGTTCGGACGCACTTTTCCATTTCGAAGGTACAGTATGAGTTTCTCTGTTTTTTAATAAATTTTCATTTACATCTGACACAGGTTCGGGTGCACTTTTCTGTTTCGAAGGTATAATACGAGTTTCTTCGTTTTGTAATAAATTTTCATTATTCAAAGTTGAGGCCGATTCAGGTGCATTTTTTCGTTTTTTTGGAGAAGAGGAAAATGGTGAAGGAGAATTTTCAGGTTCGGATTCAGATTCAGATTCGATCTCGAATGTTTTTTTATTTTTTATTTTTTCCTATTTTTATTAAATTTTTAGTAAATTTTCAGAATATTTTCACAAGTGAAGTTACAAAACTTACGATATTAATTGATAAAGGATATTTTATGATATCCTCCGAAATTTTTATATTTTCATTTATTGGGTCTAATATTATTTGGACGATTGATATTGCCCAAGCAATATGTTGTTCAGGTTGGGGACTATACTTTTTTTAGGATTGCCTCCATATAAGTCAGATTCCTGGAGAAATCTGATTTATCAAAAATTTTTTTGTAACAACTTTTGGTGCTGGGGAGTTGCTTCCAATTTAGAATTTTTTGAGATTTTGCGTTAGATTTTATTGGACGAAGTTGGTTTCTAAAAACATCGTACATGGCAGTTCTTATTTTACCACACAATGTATTTCGTTGACTACGTATCTTATCACTTAACTATATTTAATTATTAAAAAGTGAAATAAATTTTAAAATATTTCGAAATATTTCAAATATTTCAAATTTTATACCTTTGATTGGATTTTTGATTCATAATATACATTCTATTTTCGACCAAACAAATTATAAACGTCTTCATGAAATTGTTGAATGTAAGCTTTACAGCTTTCTTTATATTCTTGAGGACTGGGATACAAATTTAATTTTAATATCACTTCGGCCGCACTTACAATTATATTCTATTTTATAAAATTTTATTAATAATTATAAAACTTCAAATTTCATTAAACTATTAATAAAGTAATAATTTACCTCCATAAATTCTTTATCATTCGTTAGCAAGCATATTTCATTTTTAATTTTTTTAATATCTGTTTCCATACCACTTTGACCTTTTTTCATATCTGCAAAATCTGTTTCGAGCTTATTTAGTTTTTTGTAGATTTTTAAAATTATTGCTCTATTATCTGTATTTTTAAATAACATGTTAAATTAAACCATATACATTCTTAAACACTTTTGTTNACATGGCAGTTCTTATTTTACCACACAATGTATTTCGTTGACTACGTATCTTATCACTTAACTATATTTAATTATTAAAAAGTGAAATAAATTTTAAAATATTTCGAAATATTTCAAATATTTCAAATTTTATACCTTTGATTGGATTTTTGATTCATAATATACATTCTATTTTCGACCAAACAAATTATAAACGTCTTCATGAAATTGTTGAATGTAAGCTTTACAGCTTTCTTTATATTCTTGAGGACTGGGATACAAATTTAATTTTAATATCACTTCGGCCGCACTTACAATTATATTCTATTTTATAAAATTTTATTAATAATTATAAAACTTCAAATTTCATTAAACTATTAATAAAGTAATAATTTACCTCCATAAATTCTTTATCATTCGTTAGCAAG
Source organism: Diversispora epigaea (assembly GCA_003547095.1). NCBI lineage: Eukaryota > Fungi > Glomeromycota > Glomeromycetes > Diversisporales > Diversisporaceae > Diversispora > Diversispora epigaea. The sequence continues at coordinate 60,307 of PQFF01000299.1, read as the reverse complement.
CATATTTCATTTTTAATTTTTTTAATATCTGTTTCCATACCACTTTGACCTTTTTTCATATCTGCAAAATCTGTTTCGAGCTTATTTAGTTTTTTGTAGATTTTTAAAATTATTGCTCTATTATCTGTATTTTTAAATAACATGTTAAATTAAACCATATACATTCTTAAACACTTTTGTTATAGTTTTATTACCATCGTTACTTTCTGATATATCATTGTTTCTTACAGCTTGTCGAAAAGAACTTACAGAAAGTTGAAAAGATCTTATGGAAGGTCGCGAAGAACTTGCGGAAAATCACGAAGTTTTTTTGTGGGTACCTGAAATAAGAGTACTGAAACTCATTGAGAAAATATGTATTTCAAATTGAAAAAATATGTAAAGAAAATATGTATTTCTTATAGTTCAAATTGATCAAATACTGGAATAAAAACTATCATATTTACAGAGGAATATAAACATGTTAAAAATATTATACACTTTTGCAATTTTACGTCCATTTTAGTTCTGGCTAAAGTATGTGAGACTTAGGAGTATAAAAATATAGACGAAAAAAATTGACTATACACTTTCGTAATTTTACGTCCATTTTAGTTCTGACTAAAGTATGTAAAACTTAAGAGTATAAAAATATAGACGACTGAACGTAAGGGTCTAAAATAAATAAACATTCGTGACATAATGCACGTGACATAATTAAAGGATCTACATTTATACATATTATAACTTATTGGATAATTTGATAATACTTATCAAAATACGAATATATTCGAAAGTATAAATATATTTATTTTACAGATATAGCATTTTTAATAATTTTGTGATATAAAAAGAATATAAGATTTTATAATAATTGTAAAACAAAAACGAAAACTTTTAAATTCTTTTATATCACAAAATTATATAAAATTGCAAAACAAAATGAATATATTAGAAAATATAAATATATATTTATTTTACAGATATAGTATTTATTATAAAATCTTATATTCTTTTTATATCACAAAATTATCGTGTATATCAAAAATTGCAAAACAAAATTTTACAAATATANTTTATTTCATCATTTTCATTATATTCACTATCTATTCTAATAAAAGAAACCGTTTCATTATTAATTTCATTATTGTTATTATCTAAATTAATGGGTTTAAAAAAATTTGTAAGAGAATTTGTCTCCTTTGCCACTATAGTAAATTTGCCACAAGAACCATATTTACGATAATAGGTTGCAGTTGAATTGCCCGTATATGGCCTTTTTTTCTTTTGCACAGAATCGGTTCACACCAAATCAAATTCAGATAAGTATTTTCGTCGTTGCTTCAAATATTCATCCGAGTCATATTCACTTTCTTCATTTTCTTCAGAATATGCACTAAAATCACTTTCATTATTATTATGTTTATTGGAAATAAATTTACCACTGGCATTGCGCTTAATTTTTCGTTTCTTTGCTGCTCTTAAAACTTTTGTTAGTGGCATTTTTACATTTTTTTTAAGGTTCGAAATATCAGAAATCGGCAGAAATCTTTTTTTTAAATGAAATTATAATAGTTTTCTATTTTTAGTATATTCTCAATTTTGATTGGTATAATTAAATACATATAACTTTAACCCCAGTAAAACTTGATCAATTTTAATCAGATCAAAATTTTAACCGATGATTCTGAAAGCCTAGGTTCTGGGTTACTATTTTCTACGGTTAGAATTTTTATTTCTATATTTAGAAAAAAAAGTTTTAATGCAAAAAAGATGATCAATTTTTATTATAACCAAGTTCCTATCTTAGAGGTTTTGCACTGTAGTACTTATATATCTTTTCAATAATAAAGAAAAACTTCCAAACATATTTGATTTGTTTTGCAATTTTCTATATTAATTGATAAATATACAATAAAAAGAACATAAGATTTTATAATCAATATTATATTTGTAAAATTTTGTTTTGCAATTTTTGATATACACGATAATTTTGTGATATAAAAAGAATATAAGATTTTATAATAATTGTAAAACAAAAACGAAAACTTTTAAATTCTTTTATATCACAAAATTATATAAAATTGCAAAACAAAATGAATATATTAGAAAATATAAATATATATTTATTTTACAGATATAGTATTTATTATAAAATCTTATATTCTTTTTATATCACAAAATTATCGTGTATATCAAAAATTGCAAAACAAAATTTTACAAATATAATATTGATTATAAAATCTTATGTTCTTTTTATTGTATATTTATCAATTAATATAGAAAATTGCAAAACAAATCAAATATGTTTGGAAGTTTTTCTTTATTATTGAAAAGATATATAAGTACTACAGTGCAAAACCTCTAAGATAGGAACTTGGTTATAATAAAAATTGATCATCTTTTTTGCATTAAAACTTTTTTTTCTAAATATAGAAATAAAAATTCTAACCGTAGAAAATAGTAACCCAGAACCTAGGCTTTCAGAATCATCGGTTAAAATTTTGATCTGATTAAAATTGATCAAGTTTTACTGGGGTTAAAGTTATATGTATTTAATTATACCAATCAAAATTGAGAATATACTAAAAATAGAAAACTATTATAATTTCATTTAAAAAAAAGATTTCTGCCGATTTCTGATATTTCGAACCTTAAAAAAAATGTAAAAATGCCACTAACAAAAGTTTTAAGAGCAGCAAAGAAACGAAAAATTAAGCGCAATGCCAGTGGTAAATTTATTTCCAATAAACATAATAATAATGAAAGTGATTTTAGTGCATATTCTGAAGAAAATGAAGAAAGTGAATATGACTCGGATGAATATTTGAAGCAACGACGAAAATACTTATCTGAATTTGATTTGGTGTGAACCGATTCTGTGCAAAAGAAAAAAAGGCCATATACGGGCAATTCAACTGCAACCTATTATCGTAAATATGGTTCTTGTGGCAAATTTACTATAGTGGCAAAGGAGACAAATTCTCTTACAAATTTTTTTAAACCCATTAATTTAGATAATAACAATAATGAAATTAATAATGAAACGGTTTCTTTTATTAGAATAGATAGTGAATATAATGAAAATGATGAAATAAATAAGTGTAACGAAACAAGTGGGAATAGTAAAACAGGTAGACATGACGAAATAACGGAAAGGCGTGATGAAATAACGGGCAAACATGATGAAATAATAAATAGACACAACGAAATGGATAATGAAACAGGTGGATATATAGAAATAGATAGTGAAATAAGTGGATACGATGAAATAGAGGATGAAATCAATGGCAAAATGAGTAAAAATAATAAAATAAATAGTGAAATAAATAAAAATAATAAAATAGATAGTGAAATGAATAAAAATAATAAAATGGAGGATATATATGATAAAATCAATGATGAAATTGATGATGAGATGGATAAAAATAATAAAATAGATGGTAAAACGGGTAAAAATAATAAAATAGAAGGTAGATATGATGGAATCGATAGCAAAACAGATAAAAATAATAAAATAGATGGTGAAACAGATAAAAATAATAAAATGGAAGGTATATGTGACGAAATCGATAGAGAAACAGATAAAAATAATAAAATAGAAGGTAGATATGACGAAATCGATGGTGAAACAAGAAAAAATAATAAATGGAGGGGAGGCATGATGAAATCGATAGAGAAACAGATGAACAAAAAATAATGGAAGGTATATGTGACGAAATCGACGGTGAAACGGAAAAAAATAATAAAATAGAGGAGAGGCATGATGAAATCGATAGGGAAACAGATGGACAAAAAATAATAGAAGGTATATGTGACGAAATCGACGGTGAAACGGGTAAAAATAATAAAATGGAGGAAAGGTATGATGAAATTGATAGGGAAACAGATGGACAAAAAATAATGGAAGGTATATGTGACGAAATCAACGGTGAAACAGGTAAAAATAATAAAATGAAGGGGAGGCATGATGAAATTGATGATGAAACAGGTAGATATAATGAAATAGATAGTGAAACGGATGGACAAAAAATAGATGAACTTAGTAATAGAAGTGATTACGGCGAAACAGATAAATTTAATGATGGGAGTAGTTATAGTGAAACAAATAATATAGATGAAATAAATAAAAATAAAAATAATGTAGATGAAAATAAAAATAAAGAAAATAAAAACAATGATTTTTTTGATTATTTTGATCTAATTGATATAGATAATTTAAATCAAGTTGATGAAATAATTGATGAAACAGTTGATGAAACTGTTGATGAAGCAATTGATGAGTTAGTTGATGAAATGGTTGATGAAACAATTGATAAAATAGTTGAATCAGAAGGTGCAGATAATGAAATGGATATTGATAATAATGATTTTAATTTAAAACTTCAACAATTAGAATATATTATTTTAAATAATCAAAAAAAATTAACAGCATATGATTATTTGAGATATAGATCTCTACATACTTATTTTAAATATTGGAAAATAGATAAGTTAGTAAAAATTGAAGCAAGTGAAAAAACAGCAAAAGAAATTTATAACAAAGGAATATATAGATCCAGGGTAATTCGAAAATTAGGAGATTATTAGATTAGAAATGGTTTATTACCTATTTTATCACATGGTTGTCATCAAAAAATCAAATCATTCATTGATGATGAAGATATTATTAACTGTAGTTTAACTTATATTCGAGCTAATGGTGGAAAAACAGCAAGAATCTGGCTTCATAAATTGGGGTTGACTCCACAATCAAAAAAAAAAGGTATATATTTTGATGGACATGAGCATGAAGATGTAATACAATATAGACAACAGTTTTTAAAAACTATGGAAGAGTATGAAAAATTAATGCCTACATTTATTGGTAATGAAATGCAAATGGTTTTTCCAGAACTTAAAGAAGAAGAAAAATTACATATTTTAATTACATATGATGAATGTCTTTTTTATGCTAATGATGATCGTCCAATAGTTTGGGCACCATTAGGTGAACTTCCACTTCGGAAAAAAGGACAAGGAAAGTCATTAATGGTTAGTGATTTTTTATTAGAAACAATTGGAAGACTTAGACTTACAGATGATCTTATAGCAAATTATCCAAATATTTCTAAAGATGCAAGAAAATTTCTTCGTCCTGGTAAAAATGAAGAAGGCTGGTGGACTTCAGAACATCTTATAAATCAAGTAGTTAATGCTGCAATACCTATTTTTAAACTTTTATATCNAAACAGATAAAAATAATAAAATAGATGGTGAAACAGATAAAAATAATAAAATGGAAGGTATATGTGACGAAATCGATAGAGAAACAGATAAAAATAATAAAATAGAAGGTAGATATGACGAAATCGATGGTGAAACAAGAAAAAATAATAAATGGAGGGGAGGCATGATGAAATCGATAGAGAAACAGATGAACAAAAAATAATGGAAGGTATATGTGACGAAATCGACGGTGAAACGGAAAAAAATAATAAAATAGAGGAGAGGCATGATGAAATCGATAGGGAAACAGATGGACAAAAAATAATAGAAGGTATATGTGACGAAATCGACGGTGAAACGGGTAAAAATAATAAAATGGAGGAAAGGTATGATGAAATTGATAGGGAAACAGATGGACAAAAAATAATGGAAGGTATATGTGACGAAATCAACGGTGAAACAGGTAAAAATAATAAAATGAAGGGGAGGCATGATGAAATTGATGATGAAACAGGTAGATATAATGAAATAGATAGTGAAACGGATGGACAAAAAATAGATGAACTTAGTAATAGAAGTGATTACGGCGAAACAGATAAATTTAATGATGGGAGTAGTTATAGTGAAACAAATAATATAGATGAAATAAATAAAAATAAAAATAATGTAGATGAAAATAAAAATAAAGAAAATAAAAACAATGATTTTTTTGATTATTTTGATCTAATTGATATAGATAATTTAAATCAAGTTGATGAAATAATTGATGAAACAGTTGATGAAACTGTTGATGAAGCAATTGATGAGTTAGTTGATGAAATGGTTGATGAAACAATTGATAAAATAGTTGAATCAGAAGGTGCAGATAATGAAATGGATATTGATAATAATGATTTTAATTTAAAACTTCAACAATTAGAATATATTATTTTAAATAATCAAAAAAAATTAACAGCATATGATTATTTGAGATATAGATCTCTACATACTTATTTTAAATATTGGAAAATAGATAAGTTAGTAAAAATTGAAGCAAGTGAAAAAACAGCAAAAGAAATTTATAACAAAGGAATATATAGATCCAGGGTAATTCGAAAATTAGGAGATTATTAGATTAGAAATGGTTTATTACCTATTTTATCACATGGTTGTCATCAAAAAATCAAATCATTCATTGATGATGAAGATATTATTAACTGTAGTTTAACTTATATTCGAGCTAATGGTGGAAAAACAGCAAGAATCTGGCTTCATAAATTGGGGTTGACTCCACAATCAAAAAAAAAAGGTATATATTTTGATGGACATGAGCATGAAGATGTAATACAATATAGACAACAGTTTTTAAAAACTATGGAAGAGTATGAAAAATTAATGCCTACATTTATTGGTAATGAAATGCAAATGGTTTTTCCAGAACTTAAAGAAGAAGAAAAATTACATATTTTAATTACATATGATGAATGTCTTTTTTATGCTAATGATGATCGTCCAATAGTTTGGGCACCATTAGGTGAACTTCCACTTCGGAAAAAAGGACAAGGAAAGTCATTAATGGTTAGTGATTTTTTATTAGAAACAATTGGAAGACTTAGACTTACAGATGATCTTATAGCAAATTATCCAAATATTTCTAAAGATGCAAGAAAATTTCTTCGTCCTGGTAAAAATGAAGAAGGCTGGTGGACTTCAGAACATCTTATAAATCAAGTAGTTAATGCTGCAATACCTATTTTTAAACTTTTATATCTCAATGCAATAGGTGTTTTTGCATTTGATAATAGTACTAATTATGGTGCAATGGCAAAAGATGGATTAAATGCCTTTAAAATGAATTTAAACTCAGGAGGAAAACAACCACATATGCATGATACTTATTATGGATCAAATAATACATTTCAATCTATGGTTTTTCCATCTAATCATCCTAAATATCCAAATCAACCTAAAGGTATGAAACAAGTATTAATTGAGAGAGGTTTATGAAAAGATAATTTATTAGCTGACTATAAATTATGTAAAGGAAAAACAAAAATTACAGATGTAAACAGAACAGAATGTTGTGCACGTCGAATTTTGTCTTTACAACCTGATTTTTTGGCACAAAAATCTAAACTTCAAGAAGAAATTGAAAAATGTGGACAAAAATGTATATTTTATCCCAAATATCATTGTGAATTAAATTATATAGAAATGTATTGGGGTGCTGCAAAAAGATATACTAGAGAATATTGTAATTATACTTGGAATGGATTACAGAAAACTGTTCCTGAAGCTTTAGATTCAATTCCTTTAATTACTATTCGAAAATATGCACGTAAATCATGGAGATATATGAATATATATAGAAAAGGTATTACTGGAAAAATGGCAGAATATGCAGTTAAAAAATATAAATCACATCATCGTATGCCTGATATAATTTATAATGAAATTAAATAATTAATATTTTATTTTCAATTTTTAAAATTTAATTTTTTGTTTTTATTCAAAATTCCTGTTTTTTTTTTTTTTT